>PVKU01002613.1:0-217270 GCA_004027475.1 Anoura caudifer
TTTTTTTTTTTTTTTTTTTGCATTTAGCTGTCCAGTTCTCCCAACACCATTTGTTGAAGAGGCTATTATTACTCCATTTTATGTTGTGGCCCCCTTTGTTGAATATTAATTGACTGTAGAGACTTGGGTTTATTTCTGGGCTGTCTGTTCTATTCCACTGGTCCATGTGCCTGTTTTTGTGCCAGTACCAGGCTGTTTTGATTACAGTAGCCTTGTAATACAATTTGGTGACAGGCATTGTGATCCCTCCTACTTTGCTCTTCTTTCTCAAAATTGCTACAGCTATTCAAGGTCGTTTATGGTTAAATATAAATTTTTGAAGTGTTTGTTCTATGTCTGTGAAATATGCCATTGGTACTTTAATAGGTATTGCATTGAATCTGTAAATTGCTTTGGGTAGTATGGACATTTTGATTATGTTATTTCTTCCAATCCACGAACATGGCATATGTTTCCATTTGTTTGTGTCTTCCTTGTTTTCTTTCTTCAGTGTTGTGTAGTTTTCTGCATGCAGGTCTTTTACCTCCTGGGTTAGGTTTATTACTAGCTATTTGATTTTTATTTTTACTATATGAAATGGATTTTTTTTCTTGACTTCTGCTTCTGCTCTTTCGTTGTTGGTATACAAAAATGCCTTTGATTTCTGGATATTGACTTTGTATCCAGCTGTTTGGCCAAATTCATTTATTAGGTCGAGCAGCTTTTTGGCCGAGTCTATAGGATTTTCTATGTACACTATCATGTCATCTGCAAACAATGATAGTTTTTTTTCCTCTTTTCTGATTTGGATGCCTTTTATTTCCTTTTCTTGTCTAATCGCTGTGGCTAAGACTTCCAATAATATATTGAATAGAAGTGGTGAAAGTGGACAGCCTTGTCTTGTTCCTGATCCTAGTGGAAAAGATGTTAGTTTTTGCCCATTGAGTATGATGTTGGCTGTAGGTCTCTCATATGTGGCCTTTATTATGTTGAGGAATGATCCTTCTATTCCCACTTTGCTGAGTGTTTTTATCATAAATGGATGCTGTACCTTATGAAATGCTTTTTCTGCATCTATTGATAGGATCATGTGATTTTTGTCTTTGCTTTTGTTTATGTGATGTATTACATTTACTGATTTGCAAATGTTGAACCATCCTTGCATCCCTGGGATTAATCTCACTTGGTCATGGTGCATGATCTTTTTAATGTATTGTTGGATGCGGTTTGCCAATATTTTGTTGAGTATTTTAGTGTCTATGTTCATCAGCAATATTAGTCTGAAGTTTTCTTTCTTTGTTGTGTCTTTATCTGATTTTGGGATTAGGATGATGCTGGCTTCATAAAAAGAGTTTGGGAGTCTTCCATCATTTTGGATTTTTTGGAATAGTCTGAGAAGGATAGGGTTTAGGCCTTCCTCAAATACTTTGTAAAATTCTCCTGTGAAACCACCTGGTCCATATCTTTTGTGTGTCAGGAGTTTTTTGATTACTGCTTCAGTGTCTTCTGCTGTTATTGGTCTGTTCAGGCTTTCTGCTTCTTTTTCATTGAGTTTTGGAAGATTATATTTTTCTAGAAACTTGTCCATTTCACCTAGGCTTTTAAATTCTTTGGCGTACAGTTCTTCATAGTAATTTCTTACAATCCTTTGTATTTCTGTGTTGTCAGTTGTAATCTCTCCTCTTTCATTTCTGATTGTGTTTATTTGGGTCCTCTCTCTTTTTTTTCTTGATGAGCCTGCTTAAAGGCTTGCCAACTTTCCTTATCTTTTCAAAGAACCAGCTCCTGGATTCATTGATCCTTAAAATTGTGCTTTTAGTCTCTATGTCATTTAATTCTGCTCTGATCTTGGTTATTTCCTTCCTTCTACTTTCTCTGGGCTGTCTTTGTTATTGTTCCTTGTGTTCTTGCAGGCATAGGGTTAAGTTGTTTGTTTGAAATGTTTCTTTCTTTTTCAGTTAGGCTTGTATCACTATGAACTTCCCTCTGAGGACTGCCTTCGCTGTGTCCCATAAGTTTTGGGTTATTGTGACTTCATTTTCATTTGTTTCCAGAAACTTTTTGATTCCCTCCTGAATTTCATTCTTGACCTATTCATTGTTTAGTAACATGCTGTTCAATCTCCATGATTTTCAAGGTTTGGAGTTTTTCTCCATGGAGTTGATTTCTAGTTTCAGTTCCTTGTAGTCTGAGAAGATGCTTGGTATGATTTCAATTTTCTTGAATTTGTTGAGGCTTGTTTTGTGTCCTATCATGTGGTCTATCTTTGAAAATGTTCCATGTGCATTTGAAAAAAATGTGTATTTAGTTTCTTTGGGATGAAGAGCTGTATATATATATCAGTTAAGTTCATTTCATCTAGGGCATTGTTCAATGCCACAATATCTTTGTTGATATTTTGTTTGAAAGATCTGTCCATTTTTTACAGTGGGGTGTTAAAATCCCCTACTATAATTGTGTTGCTATCAATGTCTTTCTTTCAGTCCTCACGACTTTCTTTATGTATTTAGGTGCTCTTATGTTGGGTGCATATATATTTACAATGTTTATGTCTTCTTGGTGGATTCTTCCCTTGAGTATTATGAAATGATCTTCTGGGTCTCTCTTTATGGCTCTTCCTTTGAAGTCCATTTTGTCTGATATGAGTATTGCTACCCTGGCATTTTTTCCCTGTCCATTTAGTTGGAATATTTTATTTCAGCCCTTCACTTTGAGTCTGTGTAGGTCTTTTGTCCTGAGGTGGGTCTCTTGTAGGCAGCATATGTGTGGGTCATGCTTTCTTATCCATTCAGCTATTCTATGTTTTTTTGATTGGAGCATTTAATCCATTTACATTTAAAGTTATTATTGATAGGTACTTATTCATTGCCATTTCCATGCCTATGTTTCTCTCACTCTGTCTCTCTCTTCCTTCCTTTCCTTAAAGCAGTCCCTTTAGTATCTGTTGCAGAACTGGTTTGGTGGAGGTGTATTCTTTTAGACTTCTTTTGTCTGGGAAGCTCCTTATTTGGCCTTCTATCTTGATTGAAAGTCTTGTTGGGTAAAGTAATCTTGGTTGCAGGCCTTTGGTTCTCATTACTTGGAATATTACTTGCCATTCTCTTCTGGCTTGTAGTGTTTCCATTGAGAAGTCAGCTACTAACCTTATCGGGGCTCCCTTGTATGTTACTTCCTTTTTCTCCCTTGCTGCCTTTAAGATTCTCTCTTTGTCTTGGAATTTTGCCATTTTAATTATGATGTGTCTTGAAGTGGGCCTCTTTGGTTTCCTCTTGATTGGGACTCTCTGTGTTTCCTGGATTTGTGTGATTTTTTCTCTCATTAAATTAGGGAAGTTTTCCATCATTACTTTTTCAAATAGGTTTTCTATACCTTTCTCTTCTTCTCATTCTGGTATCCCTATTATACAAATATTATTGTGTTTCACATTGTCTTGCATTTCTCGTAATCCCTCTTCATTCTTTCTGAGCCTCTTTTCCTTTTCCTCCTCTTTCTGGGTGTTTTTTTCTACGTGGTCCTCCAACTTGCTGATCCAATCTTCTGCTTCATCAATTCTGCTTTTCATTCTTTCCACTGTGTTCTTCAGTTCAGAAATTGTATTCTTCATCTCCTCTTGGCCCGTGTTGATAAGTTCTATTTCCTTTTTCATGTTGATATAGTTTGCAGTGAGTTCATCATAGCCTCCCTGTAGTTTCTGGTAGCTCATAGAGAGATCATTGAGCTTCCTGACAACCATTGCTTTGAACTCAAAATCTGATCGTTGAGTTCCCTCCATTTTGTTTAGGGTTCTTTCTGTTGCTTCCTCCTTTCCTTTCATTTGGGGATTGTTTCTTTGTCTTCCCATTGTTTGTGAGACTCTTCTTGTTAGCCTCAGCTTCTTAAATTGATCTGTTCTGGCTCCCTGGGTTTGTGGTGTGAACCTCTATGCTAGAATACCTGTGAGATTCAGTGGTGCAGTCTCCTTTGGGTATCTTGGTGATCACAGCTTCCACTGTCTCAGCTGTTGGAATGCCCCCTCTTTGGGACCAAGTGTGGTTTTTTCACTGTTCCAGTTTTTTGTTTTTGTTTTTGTTTTTTATCTCACTCGTGGATATTTAAAAAAAGAAAAGAGGATAAAACATGAAAAAGGAAGAAAAAAGAGGAAGGGAGAAGAAATAAAATTGTAAAGAAATGAGGAAGGAATAAAACAAGAAAGAAATAAAGAGAAGCAAAAGGAGTTGAGGGGTAAAAAAGATAAAAATAGTAAAAAAATGAAAAATTATTTTAGAAAAAGCAAAACAAACGAACAAACAAACAAAAAATCTCTTGCTGTTTTTACACTTGCCAAGCCGGATATTCTGGTCTTGCTGGCTGCAAAGGACAAGGGGTGATGGTATCACTTTTCTCCCTGTTCAGCACTCAGTTATCTTTGGGCCACTCTTCCCAGGGCTTGCCTGGCCCCTCTCTGCACAGGGCCTCAGGCATATGTTCTGAGCCTCCTGGGGAGAGCGCACTTTCCTGAATTCATGGGTGTGAGTTCAGGTCTCCTAAGCTGTGCACTCATCCCAATTTCATGGGAGTGAGCTCCAGATTTCCCATGGATCATGCACACTCCCTGGGTTCACATGTGTGGGCTCTGGTTCTCCCACAGATCGCTTGCACTCCCCGGGTTCCCAGCATGGGCCACAGGTCTCTGGTTGGGCAGCCATCTGCTGTCATGTGCGGATGCGGCTCCCTCCCTAGAGCCCCATGGTAGGCCTGGCAAGCGCTGGCCTGGGGCCTCAGCAGCCCTGGTCTCCGTGCTGATCCCTGGGCTCTTATTGTTCTGAAGTTCTCTCCTTACTGTCTGGTTTTTCAATGTCTGATACAACCTTCAATCTTCTACTTTCAAATATGCTGTGTTTCTGCTGGTTGACTGCTCTGTTTCTCCACACATCCACCAGGTCCCTCTCCCATGTGCACAGGGAGAAATGGAATCTGCTCCTTCCTACCACGTCGCCATTGGGTGCAACTTCTTTGGGACTCTCTGAGCTTCCTGGAATTCCTGGAAGTCTATTTCCTTTGCCAAAGTGTGGAAGGTCTCCTTCATTATTTTTTGTTGTTGTTGTTGGACATAGGTATTTATTTCTGTTGGATGTATGTACTCAGGAGTGAAATTACTGGGTCATATGATACATATATATTTAATTTTAATGTTGCTGAACACTGTCCCAAACAATTGTATTAATTTGCACTCTCACTAACAATGTATAATTGGTACTGTCAGTCACTTAAATTGTAGTCATTGAAGTGTATATGTAGTGGTATCTTTTTGTGATTTTTAATTCCTATTTCTCTGACAAACAATAATATTCAGCACCTTTTCAAGTGTTCATTGACCATTTTATATTCTCTTTTAACCATTTATCAAATATTTTGCCCATTTTTAAATTGCTTTGTTGTTTTCTCATTGATTTATTTATTTTTATTTTTTAAACTTTATTTTAATTGTTGTTCTTGTACAGTTTTCTCTTTTACTCCCATCCCAGCCCACTAACCATATGGGAAAACATACTTGTCAATGATACCTCAGACAAGGGTTTAATCTCCAAAATATATAAAGAACTTACACCACTCCACTCTAAGAAGACAAGAAACTCAATTAAAAAATGGGCAAAGGACTTGAACAGACACTTCTCCAAGGAGGACATACAGAGGATCCAGAGACACATGAAAAGATGCTCAGTATTGCTATCAGAGAGATGCAAATTAAAACTACAATGAGATACCACTTCACACAAGTCAGAATGGCCATCATAAACAAAGCAACAAACAACAAGTGTTGGAGAGGTTGTGGAGAAAAGGGGATCCTTCATTATTTTATTGAAATAGGTTTTCAAATTCTTGCTCTTCCTCTTCTCCTCTTGGCACCCCTATGATCTGGATGTTGGAGCACTTAGAATTGTCCCAGAGGTTCCTAAGCCTCTCCTCATTTTTTTTGAATTCTTGTTTCTTCATTCTGTTCTGGTTGAAAGTTTATTTCTTCCTTCTGGTCCAAACCATTGATATGAGAACTGGTTTCCTTCCCATCACTCTTGGTTCCTTGTATATTTTCCTTTATTTCACTTGCATAGCCTTCACTTTTTCCTCTATTTTTGACCAAACTCAACCATTTCTGTGAATATCCTGATTATCAGTGTTTTGAACTCTGCATCTGATAGGTTGGCTATCTCTTCATTGCTAGTCATATTTTTTCTGGAGCTTTGATCTGTTCTTTAATTTGGGCCATTTTTTTTTATCTTGGCATGCTTGTTACATAGTAAGGGGTGAAACCTTAGGTATTTGTCAGGTTGGGGCAACCCACTGGCTGCATTGTGGTGCTGTATGTGGGGAAGGGGTCCAAGAGGGAACAATGCCTCTTGCTTGACTATCCCCTGGCTTTCAGTTACTTTCTCTGCTACCCACAAGCAAATTTGACCCTTCTGGTGCTGATTCCTGGGTGGGTGGGTTTGTATACATTCTAGGACCCTTTGGGTATCTCCAACAAACTCTCCTGTGAGGCTGGAAGTTTCTCCCACCACCACAACCCCCACAGGTTTTTTTAGTCAGGTTTTGAGGCTTTATTTCCCCATGCTGGAGCCCTGGGTTGCACAGTTTGTCTCACTCTCCAGTTTTTCCTCCCTGTTTATCCACACAGAAATGTGAGACCACCTGATCTGCCAGTCATCACCTTGCCCACCTAGATCCTCTAGCCACTGCCTTGCCCTACATTCTCACCACCCAGCTGCCAATCTCTGCCCCTCCTACTGGTCTGGATGAATGTTTCTTTAATTCCTTGGTTGTCGCACTTCAATACAGTTCAGTTTTGTGGCAGTCCTGATTGTTTTTTTGTTTTTAAATTTGTTGTCCTTTTTCTTGTGTGAGGAGGCACAGAATCTCTATCTATGTCTCCATCTTGGGTAGAAGTCCAGATTACAAGAATTTAAAAAAATGAGGAGATCTTAAGAAATATTTTGGACAACAGGAAGCATAACAACATCCACATCATGGGAATTTCAAAGAAGAAGAGTATGAGCAAGTGATTGAGAACCTATTTGAAGAAATTATGACCAAAAACTTCCCTAATATGGTGAATAAAAAAGACACACAAGTCCAGGAAACTCAGAGAATCCCAAACAACTGGGACTCAAAGAGGCCTTCAATGAGACACATCATAATTAAAATGACAAGGCTTAAATATAAGGAGAGAATCCTAAAAGCAACAAGAGAAAAAACAGGTAGTTACCTACAGTGGAGCTCCAATTAGACTGGTATTTGATTACACAACAGAAACATTTCATCCCAGAAGGGAGTGGTATAAAATATTCAAGGTGATGAAAAAGAAGGTCCTACAACCAAGGCTACTTTACCCAGCAAAGCAATCATTTAAAATCAAAGGAGAAATAAGGAGCTTTCCAGACAAGAAAAAGGTAAGAGCATTTGTTAACAACAAACCAGCACTGAAACAGATGTTAAATGAATTGCTTTCAGAAGAAGAAGAAAAAGAGAAGCCAGACGAGGATCCTTCTGAATTTTTAGAAAGGATCTATCAGGCATATAGGAAACACACTGATATCGATCCGGAGGCACCAGAAAATGTGAGGATGGTAAACATGACTTTTATTGGGCAGAGTGCCCCAGATATCAGGAACAAACTCCAGCGTGTAGATGGAGTACTGGGAATGAATTCCTCCCAGCTGGTGGACATAGCATTTAAAGTCTACAATGCCCGGGAAGCAGGGAAAGTAAAATGGGCCACAGTGTTTTTGGAGTTAGCCCAGGGAAACCAAAAGAAGCAGGACCCTAGGGTAGAGAAAGGAAACTCATCCGGTGCCCGCCGCCATGCCAGTGGCAAAAGGAGCCCCAGGGATTGATCTCTTTACTAGAAACCATTTTTAGGACACATCAGCCCACCTGGGATGATTGCCAACAGATTTTACAAACTTTGTTCACCTCGGAAGAGGGAGATAGGAAGCACTGTGGGTGTCTGTGGGTATCCTAAAGGACTTTGATATTTTAATGAAGTTAAGTCACTACTTTAACTCTGTATAGTATTAAATAAACATTTCCTTTCCTTTTCACAAATCTCTGGCTTTGAGAGACATCTTTCCATAAGGCGGCGGAAAATAATGGACCTTCTGTTTGCTCTGTAACAGTATTTGATTACACAACAGAAACATTTCAGCCCAGAAGGGAGTGGTATAAAATATTCAAGGTGATGAAAAAGAAGGTCCTACAACCAAGGCTACTTTACCCAGCAAAGCAATCATTTAAAATCAAAGGAGAAATAAGGAGCTTTCCAGACAAGAAAAAGGTAAAAGCACTTGTTAACAACAAACCAGCACTGCAACAAATGTTAAACGAATTGCTTTCAGAAGAAGAAGAAAAAGAGAAAGAAAAAAAACAGAGGAAAACAGTCTAACAATAAAATGGCACCACATATGTATCTATCAGTAATCACCTTAAATGTAAATGGATTAAATGCTCCAACAAAAAGACAGAGGGTAGCTGAAAGGAAAAGAATACAAGACCCATGTATATGCTGCCTCCATGAAATCCATCTCAGATCAAAAAAATACACAAGTCTAAAAGTAAAGGGATAAGAAAAGGTATTTCATGAAAATGAAAAGGAAAGGAAAAAATGCTGAGGTAGCAATAATTATATTTGACCAAATAGACTTTAAAACCAAGGCTATAGTAAGAGACAAAGAAGGACACTACATAATGATAAAGAGAATAATCCAAAAAGGGGATATAATCATAGTAAGCTTTTACCCATCCAACATAGGAGCACCTAAATATGTGAAGAAGTGTTGTCCAATATTTTGCCATCTCTGGGCCACACTGGAAGCAAAGGAGTTGTCTAGGGCTTCACATTAAATACACAAATACACATACACAAATATCTTAATGTTTTATGTAAATTTATAATTTTGTGTTGGGCCGCATTCACAGCCATCCTGGGCTGCATGCGGCCCACCAGCTGTGGGTTGGACACCCCTGAAAGCAAATATGGGTGGACATAAAGGGAGAGATCTACAGAAATACAGTCATATTTGAGGATTTTAAACACCCCCAATGACTTCAATGGATAGATATTCCAAGCTGAAAATCAACAAGAAGACAGTACCCTTAAATGACACACTAAATCAAATGGATTTAATTGATATCTTTAGAACATTTTACACCAAAGGAGCAGAATATACAAACTTTTCAAGTGCACGTGGAACGTTTTCTAGGATAGATCACATGTAAGGACACAAAATAAGTCTCAATAAATTTAAGATGATTGAAATCATATCAAGCATCTTCTCTGACCACCTTGAAACAAATGAAAATGAGGACACAACAATCCAAAATCTGTGGGACACTCCTACAACAATCCCAAGAGGGAAATTCAAAGTATTACAGGCCTGTCTCAAAAACAAAAACAAAAAAAAACCAAACAAACAAAACAAAAAAAAAAAAAAAAAAAAAAAAAAAAAAAAAAAAAAAAAAAAAAAAAAAAAAAAAAAAAAAAAAAAAAAAAAAAAAAAAAAAAAAAAAAAAAAAAAAAAAAAAAAAAAAAAAAAAAAAAAAACAAGGAAAAGCTCATATAAACAATCTAACTTCACACTTAAAGGAGCCTGAAAAGGAATAGCAAACAAAACCCAAACTGAGTAGAAGGAAGGAAATAATAAAAATCAGAGAAGAAATAAATAAAATGTAGTCTCAAAAATGATACAAAAGATCAATTAATCCAAGATCTTGTTCTTTGAAAAGATAAAAAAGTTTAACAAAACTTTAACCAGACTGACTCATCCAGGGTAGGGCTGAAATAAATAAAATCAGAAATAAAAGGAGAAATAACAACTTACAACAAAGAAATACAAAGGACTGTGAGAAAATATTATGAATAATTATATGCCAAAAAACTGGATTACCTTGATGAAATAGATAAATTTCTAGCAACATACAATCTTCCAAATATAATTCAGGAAGAATCAGAGAAGTTGAATAGATGGATTACACCTAGTGAAATTGAAGCAGTAATCTAAAAAAAACTCCCAGCAAACAAAAGCCCTGGACCAGATGGCTTCATATGTGAATTTTACCAAATATTCAGAGAAGAACTAACACCTCTCCTTCTCAAACTATTATATAAATTGTAAGAGGAGGGAAGACTCCAAACTCATTTTACAAGGCCGTGTTTTCCTAATTCCAAGACCAGATAAAGACACTACAAGGAAAGAAAATTATAGGCCAATATCTCTGATGAAAATAGATGCAAAAATCCTCAATAAAATATTAGCAAACCAGTAGCAATGCATCAAAAAGATCATACATCACAATCAAGCAGGGATTATTGTGGGAACACAAGGTGGGTACAACATTCACAAATCAACAAATGTGATTCATCACATAAACAAAATGAAGTATAAAAACCACCTGATGATATCAATAGATGCTGAAAAAGCATTTGATAAAATCCAGCACACATTTATGATAAAAACTCTCAGCAAAGTGGGAATATAGGAAACTCACCTAGTCATAATAAAGCCCATATATGACAAGCCAGCATCATAATCTATGGGCAAATGCAACAAAAGTTCCCCTTTAGATCGGGAACAAGACAGGGATGTCCACTTCCACCTCTCTTACTCAACATAGTACTGGAAGTCCTAGCCACAGCAACTGGACAAGAAGAAGAAATAAAAGGCATACAAATTGGAAAGGAAGAAGTAAAACTGTCTTTATTTGCAGATGAGATGATACTGTACATAGAGAACCCCAAAGATTCCACTAAGAAAATACTAGAATTGATAAATGAATTCAAAAAAGTAGCAGAATACAAAATTAATATCCAGAAATCAGTTGCATTTTTATATGCTAATGCTGAATGAACAGAAAGAAAAATTAAGAAAAAAATCCTTTTCACAATTGCTTCAAATAAATAAGGTACCCAGGAATAAATCTAATCAAGTACAAGCACAAGATGTAAAGGACTTGTACTCAGAAAATTATGACACTGAAGAAAGAAACTGAAGAAGATACAATAAGTGAAAGCACATACTGTGTTCATGGATAGGAAGGATTAACATCATTAGAATGTCCATACTACCCATATGGATTCGATGCAATGCTTATCAACATTCCAATGACATATTTCCCTGAGCTTGAACAAAAATTCCAAAAATTTATGTGGAATCACAGAAGGCCTCACATAGCAATAGCAATCTGGAGAAAGAAGAACATAATTGAAGGAATCACAATACGTGATTTCAAACTATAATATAAGGACATAGTTATCAAAACAGCCTAGTGCTGGCATAAAAACAGACACACAGATCAATAGGACAGAATAGATGGCCAGAACATTTCCCCACACGTTTATAGTCAATTAATATTCAACAGAGTAAGCAAGTACATACAATGAGAAAAGATAGTTTATTCAATAAATGGTGTTGTGAAAATTGGTCAGATATGTGCAGAAAAATGAAGCTAGACCACATTCTTGCACTGCACACAAAAATAAATTCAAAATAGGTCAGAGACTTAAATGTTAAACCCAAAACCATAAAATTCCTAGAAAAAAATGCATGCAGCAAAATTCTGGACATTACTTGTAGCAATATCTTCTTGGGTATATCTCCCCAGGCAAAGGAAACAAATGAAAAAATAAACAAAAGAAATTTCCTTTTGCACAGCAAAGAAAATCATCAACAAAATAAAAAGACAACCCACAGAATGGAAGAACATATTTACCAATACATCTGATAAGGAGTTAATATCCAAAATTTATAACATACTTACAAAATTCAACACTAAAAAAAAACAAACAATTTTAAAATGGACAAGGAACCTGAATAGACACTTCTCCAAGGAGGACATATAGATGGCCAATAGACATATGAAAAGATGCTCATCATCACTGATCATCAGAGAGATGCAAATTACAACCACAATGAGATATCATTTCACACCTGTCAGAATGGCTATCATGAATAAACTAATTAACAGTAAGTACTGGCTAAGATGTAGAGAAAGGGGAACACTTTTGTACTGTTGCTGAGAATGCAGATTGGGGCAGCCACTGTGGAAAGCAGTATGGGTGTACTTCAAAAAATTAAAAGTATATCTGTCTTTTGACCCAGTGACCCCACTTCTGAGAACATATCTGAAGGAACCCAAAACACTAATTCAAAAGAACATAAGTAACCCTATATTCACTGCAGCATTATTTACAATCGCCAAGATATGGAAGCAGCCCAAGTGTCCATCAGTAGACAAGTAGATAGAGCAACTATGGGTCATTTATACACTGGAATTCTACTCAACTGTAAAAAAGAAGAAAATTTTACCCTTTGTGACAATATAGATGGACCTGGAGAAACTTATGCTAAGTGAAATAAGCCAGTCAGAAAAACACAAATACCATATGATTTCACTCATATGTGGAATCTAATGAGCTAACTGAACTAACAAGGAAAATAGGGCCGGACTCATAGATGGTGAGCAGGATGACAGTTAATTGGTAAGGGAGGTTATGGGGCAGAGAGACTGAGCAAAAAAGAAAAAGGACTCATAGACATGGACAACAGTGTGGTAATTGCTGGGGTATGGGCCATATAAGGGGACTGAATGGAAATGGAAAAAATACAATAAAGATTAAAAGGAAAAATGAAAAAATAAAATGTCCCTACCACCCAAGCAGTCTATAGATTCAACACAACTCCTACCAAGATAACATATTTCAGAGAACTAGAACAAGTATTCCAAATATTTATATGAAACCAAAAAAGTCCCTAAATAGCCTCAGCCATATTAACAAAGAGAACAAAGTTGAAGGGATCGCAATACCTGATATCAAATGTACTACAGAGCAGTCTGGTACTGGCATAAGAACAGATGCATAGTCAATGGAATAGAATAGAGAGCCTGGAAATAAACCCATGTCTTTATGGTCAATTAATATTTGACAAAGGAGGCAAGAAGATATAATGGAACAAAGACAGTCTCTTCAATAAATGGTTTTGGGAGAACTGAACTGGTACATGAAAAAAAAAATGAAACTGGACCACCATCTTGATACAGAGAGCTATCAAGATAAATCAGATCACTGGGGAGAAGTAGGGAGGGACCATATGACAAGTTTGCGGAGGCATTTGTGGGCAGTCTAGGATGGGATTGGCTGAAAAGTTGAGTGCCTCCAGAGCCAATGGAAATAAAAAGAAGGAGGCTCTCTGGCTCTTGAGCTTACTCTCTTTCAGGAGCTGGCTCTCTTTCAGGCTTGGGCTCGGGTTCGGGCTCGTTTTCGGGCTCTTCTTCCTGGAGGATGCCTGAATGATCATGCTGCAGCTGCCTGCATTTCCCAGTGGACAGTATTTTGTATGGGAAGGAACTCTGGGCACAGTCAAGGATCAGGCTAGCCTGGCAAAATGTGGAAGGTTTATTCTTTGGGTGTTCTACAGGCTCTGAGGTAGAAGCCTGCCATTCTTCCAAAATGGTGTAGTTTTTTTATATTATGTTGTTTTCAGTTTGTAAACCAACCCTATATAACAGGGGTGTCAAACTCATTTTCACCAGGGGCCACATCAGCCTCTTGGTTGCCTAAAAAAGGGCTGAATGTAATTTTAGGACTGTATAAATGTAACTACACCTTAACTAGGGGCAAGGAGCTCAGCGCTGCTCCTGGGTAGAATCCAGGTGCTGGGCTGGATAAAACAAAGTAGAGGGCTGGATTCGGCCTGCGGGCCTGGTGTTTGTCACCTGCGCTATAGAAACAAGATAAGTAAAAACTAACAGGGAAAAGATGGGAGAACTCACGTATTAGAGTTTAGCCTTAATTGATAGGTTTAAGTGATTAAAGCTGTGACTTCATAGACTTAAGTAAGTGTTGTTAGATAAATTTTAAACTCCTTTCCTTTACCACCAATCCTTTACTTCTGGAATTTTTACCAAGGGGGCAGCAGTAGGCAGCAGGACCCTAAGTGCTGTTTGGAAACTATCTCACACCATACACCAGATTAAACTCAAAATGGATAAAAGACTTAAGTGTAAGTCGTGATACCATAAAAGTCCTAGAGGAAAACAGAGGCAGTAAAATTTCAGATATCTCATGTAGCAATATTTTTGCGTATATATCTCCTAGGGCAGGGGTGTCAAACTCGTTTTCACCGGAGACCACAACAGCCTCGAGGTTGCCTTCAAAGGGCAGAATGTAATTTTAGGACTGTACAAATGTAACTACTCCTAAACAGCTAAGTGAGAGCTTGGTGCTGCCGCCAGGTAGAAACAAGGTGCGAGGCCAGATAAAACAAGGTGGAGGGCCAGATTCGGCCTGCGGGCCTTGTGTTTGCCACCTGTGCCCTAGGTCAAGGGAAATAAAGGAAAAATTAAACAAGCATGTTTACATCAAATTAAAAACTTGTGCACAGCTAAAAAAGACATCAGCACAATGAAAAGAGAACCGACCATATGGAAGAATATATTTACCAATGACACATTGGACAAGGGTTTAATCTCCAAAATATTTTAAGAGCTTGTACAACTCAACACCAGGAAGACAAACAACCCAAATTAAAAATGGGCAAAGGACCTGAATAGATACTTCTCCAAGGAGGACAGATGGCCCATAGACATAAAGAGATGCTCAACATCAGAGAGATGCAAATGAAGTCCAAAATGAGATCATCTCATACGTTTTAAATGGCTAATACAAATCAACAAAGAAGTGTTGGTGAGGATGTGGAGAAAAGGGAACCCTAGTACACTGTTGGTGGGAATGCAGACTGGTGCAGCCACTGTGGAAAACAGTATGGAATTTCCTCAAAAACCTAAAAATGGAAATGCCTTTTGACCCATCAATTCTACTGTTGGGCATGTACCTGAAGAATCATGAAACACCTAATCAAAAGAATTTATTCACACTCCATGTTTATGGAAGCACTATTTATAATAGCCAAGACTTGGTAACAGCCTAAGTGTCCATCAGTAGATGAGTGGATCAAATATTATGGTACATCTACACAATGGAATACTACACAACAGAAAGAAAAAGGAGTTCCTACCTTTTGTGACAACATGGATGGAACTGGAGATTACTATTATGCTAAGTGAAATAAGCCAGTTGGTGAAAGACAAATACCATATGATCTCACTTGTCAGAGGAATTTAATGAACAAAAGTAACTAATAAGCAAAATAGAATCAGAGGCATAGAATCATGGAACAGACTAAGAGCTATAAGAGGGGAGAAAGGAGGTAGTGACTGATTGAAAAAAGGTGAAGGGATTAGTCAAAGAACATATATCAAGGACCCATGGACATGGACAGTGGTATAGGGATTGGCTATGGAAGTGGGAGGCAGGTTGGATGGAGGGGGAAAATTGAGACAACTGTAGTACCATAAGCAATAAAATATTTTAAAAAGGGAATAGAAAATGATAATGTAAAAGCTAGGTATATATAAATAAAGGTTTTAAGTGTTCCCTTATTGATATATTGATATTTGCAAATACTGTTAAGCAAGGATCTGCCTTTCATTTGCTGGTGGATGTGGTGATGTTTGTGTGATGCTTTTGTTTTGTTGATATGTGAGGGATTATTTAGCGCTTTCATAGTGAGAAGTGTCTTTACAGCTCAAGATGTGAAGGAATTGTCACCTTTAGTCATATAAGAACTGCTGCAGTGATCTGTGTGTCTTTGAAAAATTTTTTGTCTTCTCCAAAGCAACATGGAGAATTTGCATTCAGCCATATTTAAATGCCTCTTTAAATGGTTTTTGTGAGTACAAGTATGTATATTTCTAAGTCATTTGTCATTTCCTTTTATGCTCTATGAATTACGGGTAAATGTGTAATGAGTCTCACTATAGCACTCCTGAATTTTAACCACACATATCAAGCTGTGTTTCTATTTAAATTGATTGATAAAAAAGGAATTGAGAAAATGCTGCCTTAATGTAAGAAGTAGCTCTTAATTCAACATTAACTGTACTGATTAGAGTAAAAATACAAATCATGCCTCCCCGTGGTACATTCATGAGGAAACAAGGGACATGCTTATCTCTTCTCTTTCATTTTTCTTGGCTGCCTTAGAAACAATACATCAATATAGAATCTGCTTACAAATGAAAAAGTGTTGGTATAACATACGAATCATCTCTTTTTCTGTTTGTTTCCAACAAAAAAAGTGTCACCAGTAAATATTTTAGAATGTTGTCTTTTTTTTTCTGATTACAAAAGTTATACACACCCATAGTAAAAAGAATGAGGAACAAAATTGTTGGGAACTGCCTGCCTGGTTTCAGAAGTTGTAATCCCCCATGGCTAAGGTTGAGTAAAGGACCTTGGAACCATAAGCCACTTGGGAGACAAAGCTTATCTTCCTTGTAGGGGCACTACCTCTGCCCCTTTTCTCTTCACCCTGCTTGGCCCTGGGCAGATGACTGGTTAGCCAATGACACATAAGATTCCTCAAGAGAGGAATGACCCAAGACAGGCATGGCTGTGAAGAGGCCCTCAGGGAAGGACTTGGGGGGGCTATAGAAAAAGGGGGTAATGGACCCTCGCCCCTTGGCTTTGACATAGCCTGAGTCCTCATTCTGTCTGCAAGAAGTGTCCTAATCTCTTGGCTGCCTTACTTCCCCTGCCTGACTTAAGCCTGTAACAATGCCTTAAGCCTTGAACAATGTTGGAGGTGGTTGCAGCTATGCTGGAAAGGGCAGGTTCCCTAGGGCAATCAGGCCTAAGAAAGAATTCATAAAATCCTATGAAACCTACTTGGCTAATACCCTCAATTTAAATGATAAGGATCCAAGCAGGAAGTGAGTTTTTTCCCCAAAGTTTTACGGCCCTTTAACTATTTGACCCCTTCTCAGAATAAGCCCTCAGAGTTCTTTAAATGTTATCTACTGTTTAATCATTTCTGCCTGACAATGATTGATGAGCTTTACATATATACCCTGTATTCCTGTGCAAATTGAATCCAATAAAAGCTTGTCCAGGCAAGGGTCAAGGCGCTCTCCTCTTGAGAGGGTGGCTGAGGTGCCCTGAGGCTTGCTCTCCTCTTGAGAGCGAAGCTACACCATCCCTTTTCCTTCACAGCACTCAGTAGTCCGTGTGAATTTGTCTCATCTCATTCATAATGCCGTGGGCCCCAGGACCCAGGATCCATGTCATAAAATAAACAGAAAAGCAAGATAAAGGAAATAAAAGTCATCTGTAATTCTACTATCCCGAGATAGCTCAAACTTTCTATTACTATTTAATGTATATATTAATATATTTATATAACCAAATTTATATCATACTGCACACACTGATTATAATCTTTTCCACTTGACAACGGGACATTTACCTGTCATCATATATTCTTCTCGGGATTATATTTAATGCTTGTATAATATTCTATTGAACAATTAACCATAATATATATAATCAAACACTTACTGCTAAACATTTGTTTTCCATCTGTCTCCTTTTTATAAAATAAAAGAGTGGTGAATGTTTCTAATATATATCTTAATTAGCATCTCTGTTTATTTCAAATACATTAAATTTCTGGGTCAAAAAATACAAATGCTTCTATGGCTATTAAATATATAATTGGCAAATTGCCCTCTAGGAAACTGTTCCAAATTACATCGACACCAGTAGAATAAGAAGAGGATTATTAATCAATCATGAAATATTAGCTTACTTTTTAAACACATTTGCCCAATTTGATGGATGAAAAGTGAGCTCATGTTTTGATTTGCATTTCTTTACACTTTGAGAGTAAATAGTTGTTCATATACTTGTTGACCATTTTTTATCTTGAGTGAATAGCCCAATCTAGTCCTTAGCCCATTTGTGATGGGAAACAATTATTTTTGTGTCTTTTTTTTGTTTTTAGTTGGCATGTCACTTTACTTTATTTTTTAATTTTTTTAAATATATTTTATTAATTATGCTATTACACTTGTCCCATTTCTCCTCCATCATTCCCCTCCACCCTGCACACCCCCTCCCACTCACATTCCCCCCTTTAGTTCATGTCCATGTGTCATTAGTTCTTTAGCTTCTACATTTCCCATACTATTCCTGCCCTCCCCCTGTCTATTTTCTACCCACAGTCTATGCTACTTATTCTCTGTACCTTTTCCCCCTCTCTCCTCCTCCCACTCCTCTGTTGCTACCCTCCCTGTGATCTCCATTTCTGTGGTTCTGTTCCTGTTCTACTTGTTGGCTTAGTTTGCTTTTGTTTTAGGTGTGGTTGTTAATATCTCTGAGTTTGCTGTCTTTTTACTGTCCTATTTTTTCTCTTCTTTTTCTTAAGTAAGTCCCTTTAACATTTCATATAATAAGGGCTTGGTGATGATGAACTCCTTTAACTTGACCTTATCTGAGAAGTGCTTTATCTTCCCTTCCATTCTAAATGAAAGCTTTGCTGGATAGAGCAATCTTGGATGTAGGTCCTTGCCTTTCATGACTTGGAATACTTCTTTCCAGCCCCCTCTTGCCTGTAAGGTCTCTTTTGAGAAATCAGCTGACAGTCTGATGGGAACTCCTTTGTAGGTGACTGTCCCCTTATCTCTTGCTGCTTCTAGAATTCTCTCCTTCATTTGAATCTTGGCTAATGTAATTATGATGTGTCTTGGTGTGTTCCTCCTTGGGTCCACCTTCTTTGGGACTCTCTGAGCTTCCTGGACTTCCTAGAAGTGTATTTCCTTTGCCAGGTTGAGGAAGTTCTCCTTTATTATTTGTTCAAATAAGTTTTCCACTGGTTGCTCTTCTTCTTCCCCTTCTGGTGCCCCTATAATTCGAATGTTGGGGCGTTTAAAGATGTCCTGGAGGTTCCTAAGCCTCTCCTCATTTTTTTGAATTCTTGTTTCTTTCTTCTTTTCTTTTTGGTTGTTTCTTTCTTCCTTCTGGTCCATTCCATTGATTTGAGTCCCATTTTTCCTCCCATCACTATTGGTTCTGTTTGTTTTCCTTCATTTCACTTACTGTAGCCTTCATTTGTTCATCTAACTTGCAACCAAAATGAACCAATTCTGTGCGCATCCTGATCAGCAGAGCTTTGAACTGTGTATCTGGTAGGTTGGCTATCTCTTGATCACTTAGATGAATTGGCTCTGGGGCTTTGATTTGTTCTCCCATTTGAGCTATGTTTTTCTTTTTTTTTTTTTTTTGGTCTGGTAGTGGCTGTTGCATAGTGAAGGGTGGAGCCGTAGGTGTTCTCCAGGTAGGTCAGCCCAGTTGCTGGGTAGTGATGCTGTATGTGGAGGCAGCATCCACATACAGCAGGGAGAGGGAACATTGGTGCCTACTCCACTCTCTCTTGGATTCCAGTCCCTTCTGCCACTTTCCCTTCACCTGGATTATCTGTGCACGAATGTGGGACCACCTGGTCAGCCAGCAGCTTTGAGCAGCCTCACTGGGTCTGCACCGTTATCGCCCCATGCCCTGGGTCCACTAGTTGCCACCTGTGCACCTGGGGTCTGCTAGCCACTGCCTGTGCACCTGGGTCTGCCAACCTCCAGTTTTTCCTGCCGCATCTTCACCCCTCTTACTGACCTGGATGAATGGTTGTTGGACTTTCGTACAGTTCAATTTTCTATCAGTTCTGTTGTTTTCTTCTTTCTAAATCTGTTGTCCTTAATTTTGGTTGTGTGAGGAGGCACAATGTGTCCACCTTCATCTTGGCTGGTTACTTTTGTTTCTTATTGACTTCTCGAAACTATTTTTATATTATAGGTCTTAACCTTTGATCTTATTGATATTGCTGTTTTTTTGTAATTCTCTCCCATATATCTTTCCTTTCAACTTTGCTCATGCTGTTTTTTAAAAGTACTGACAGATTATTGAAAGGGATATGCTCTAATAAAATATAAAATAGGGTCAGGGGAGAGAGAAATGCCTACTTGATCTGTCCTTGGTTCATTACCACATTTGACACTATGTAGTCATTTTTATTTAGAGAAATTATAAGTCTAAGCTTCTGTCAGTATGATAAAATATTGCCAAAAAGCAAAATATTCATCAAGCTCCTTTTTCTGCATGATGTCAAATGGCTGGTTTAATTTGGGTTTATTGTT
Organism: Anoura caudifer; assembly: GCA_004027475.1. NCBI lineage: Eukaryota > Metazoa > Chordata > Mammalia > Chiroptera > Phyllostomidae > Anoura > Anoura caudifer. The sequence continues at coordinate 20,035 of PVKU01002613.1, forward strand.
ATTTTTAATAAACAGATTATTCTGCAATATTGCACGAGGTATGTCCAGAAGGTAGTCAGGTATGTAGTATAAAAAATAGAGACATTTATTGAAGAAGATACAAGAAACATTGTACATAGAACAATGACACCTCAGTCCCTTTCAAAGCAGGCACCTTGGGGCCTCATACAGTTCTCCCAATTGCCATCAGCTGCCCCTTTGTATTTTCCTCATTGACAGTCTGAAATATCTCCCCTTTTAAAGGTGATTTTAATTTTGGGAGAAGCCAGAATTCACAGGGTGCCACATCTGGGTTGTAGGGGGGCTGAGTCACCTGGGTGATTTGACATTTTTCGAAAAAGTCTGCATGAGATGTGATGCATGAGCAGGTGTGTTGTTGTGATGGAGCTGCCAGTCACCAGTTGCCCATAGCTGTGGCCTTCTGAATCATCTGAACACTTTCTGCAGAGGAATGCTCAAGCTTAACACAAAGTTTGATGCAGATCTATTCATTCAGTCATTTCGAATGCAATAGACATACAATACACAAGCTCACCCAACTGTGTCTACCACCCCCACTGACTGACTAGTAGACTGAAGTTGTCATTGTTCATGCATGCATGTTCCAGTCCAGTCTCCTTGGCTGCCAGGTTACATCAATATTGCACAAACTAGTCTTGTTATATTAATGATGGCTGGACTTTTTCTGGACAGACTTCATATGAATACAATGACAGTAATAGTTCTGCTTTCCCACAAGGGGGCAATGAAGACCAGTTAGTGTTCTACCATAGACTAAACACAGAGACCAGAGATCTGTAAAGATGAAGGAGCAACTAGAAATAATCCATGTAGTCTATCCCTCCTTCATTGTATATCCAGAAAAATGGAAATCTGGAGAGGTGAAATAACTTGTTCAAGGTCACAGAGCTGGCTACTCAGAGAGCAGCCAGCTCTCTAGGTACTTTCCAGTACACCATATTGTGTAAAATTGATACAAACTGTAAACACAATTTTTTTCCAAATTTTTAAATTCCGTTTTTCTCTGAGACAAAATTCACATAACAACATTAACCATTTTAAACTTTACAATTCAGTGGCATTTAGTTCACTCACACATATTAACCTCCTAAATTCAAATCCCAATGCTGCCACTAAAAGATCATATTACCTTAAGCTAGTTACGTAACTTTCCTGAGCTTCAGTTTCTTTAGCTTGTGTAGGGAGAAATTGATGTCTTTCTTAACAGACAGTTGTGAAAATTACCAGAAATGATATGCATGAGGGCCTAGTGCTGTGCTTGGCATAGAGTAGATGAGAAATAATTCTTTCCTTCATTCATGATATTAATCAGCTATTCTCCATCTATTATCAGCATATTTTTTCATATTAAGATAAAAATAGATTCCAGAGTTAAGGTAAAAATAGATGCCTGACTATATTTTTCTCTTCTCATGAATATTACTGCATTATCTATATTGAATTGTAAATGTTCTCAGAGGTTAATAATTATTAAAAGAACTTCACAACACAGGTTCTTACGACATAGTTAGCAAAGAATTGCAGTATTTAACAGATGCACTTTAAAATAAACACATTTCTTAGAGGAATTTCAAAAAATGGAAGATGATTTCAGTTTAGGAGTAAGTTGCAGAAAGCAAGAAGATGTGTGTGAAACTTTAGGTGAAATTTTAGAACCAATGCTAAGAATATGACCCAATACCCTCTTTTTATAGGTAATAAAACTGGGGAACAGAGAAGTTAAGCAAATTTGGGAAGTCCATACAACTGACCACTGATAGATCAATCCTTAGAACTTTTTTTCTCCTGCTTCTCAGTCCAGTGTTTTTTTAAAAGATTTTATTTATTTATTTATTTATTTTTAAAGAGAGGGGAAGGGAGGGAGAGAAAAATCATGTGAGAGAGAAACATCAATCAGTTGCCTCTCTAGACAGCCTGTCCAGGGAACAAACCCACAACTCAGGCATGTGCCCTGACCAGGAATAGAACTTGTGACCTTTTGCTTTGTGGGATGATACCCAGCCAACTGAGCCACACCAGTCAGGTCATCAGTCCAGTGTTACTTTCAACACATCTCACTGTCAGGGGCCAGGATTTTTTTTTTTTAATTTTCAGCTTTCTTGAGATAGTTATATATAACATTGTGTAAGTATTTAAGGTGTAGATGTGATGATTTGATACACATATATGTTGCAAAAATAATTACTACATTAAGGTTAACATGTCCTTTACCTCACATAATTACTGTTTTGTTGTTATTGTTGTTGTTGTTGTTATGATGAGGACATTAAAGCTATACCCTCTTAGCAACTTTCACATATACAACACAGTATTATTAACCCTAGTCACCATGCTGTATAATAAATCCCCCAAAATTTATTCATCTTCTGTAGTTTGGGAGATGCATAAGCTATAGGGATGAGGAGGAAATGAAACCAGAGAGGCAAAGATAGGGAAAGCAAGGTTCTGAGCAGAGCAGGGTTTAGGCTTCAGGCAGTGGAAGAGAAAGAAGCAAGCAACTCGCCTGGGAAATTTCTTTAAAATCAGTAATGTCCTTATTATTTCTCCCAAGTAAGTAACCCTAGAAACTACTGAAAAGGTGTCTCTCCCTAATACCTTTGCCTTATTGAATAAACAAAAGTTACTGAAAACAGTTGTTAAAATCAGAGCTGTTGGTTTTCATTAGCATTCCAAGTCTTTAAACTTGATTAAAAATTACTCAATGACTGAAATCTAAGTATCCTAATAAAATGGAACAAAGAAAGAGATACCTAACAAACAGCTTTGAAAAAATCTGGTTCATTAGTCCCACATTCTTTTTTCTTTTATACAGAAAATAAGAAAGTAAGAAAAATAATTATTGGCCATTGTGAAAATTGCTGTTTAGTTATGTAGAAGTTGTAAGCTTTTATTACCTATATCTTAGTCAAAAGAGCTTTATAATCTGTAGTGTTATTCTTTAGACTGTTTGTTCTAATCTTCAATGCTCTTTGTTCTAATGAAAAAGAATTTGAGCTGAAGAATTATTATCTCTCTGCATGATACACCTTTCATTGTTTTTTCCTACAACACTTCTTCCCCCCCCAAGGGCACTAAGTATATTATCTAATAGCCAGTTTCAAAAAAAATTTACAAGGCATAAAAAGAAACCAGAAAAAAAGAAAAATCACGAACAACAGAAACTGGGAGAGTGTCCAGGTATCAGATTTCACATATACTTTTCAGTCCACAATTTCCATTTGATATTTTTTTAAATAATTTTTATCTCCTTATTGATGTTCACTATTTCAGAGAAACTTGTCATCATACCTTCCTGTACTTCTTTAATTATGCTCTCCTTTAGTTCTGTGAGTAGTTTGTAATGGCTGCTTTGAAGTCTTTAATATGACTCATATCTTCTAAAAAATTTATTGTTATTCAATTACAGTTGTCACCACTTTTCTCCCATTACTAACTGCTGCCCTACCCACCCCCATCTTCCACATTCAACCTTCTCCCCTGTTGTCTTTGTCCATGGGTCCTTTATATACGTTTCTTGCTTTGATCCTTCTCTTTCTTACTCCCATTATCCATCTCTCCCCTCCCTTCTGGTCACTATCAGTTTGTTCTTTATTTCCATGTCTCTGGTTCTATTTTGCTTGCTTGTTTGTTTTGTTGATTAGGTTCCACTTATAGGAAAGATCATATGGTATTTTTCTTTCACTCCCTGGCTTATTTCACTTAGCATAATACAGTCCAGTTTGATCCATGCTGTCATGAAGTGTAGGAGTTCTTTCTTTCTTTCTGCTGCATAGTATTCTAATGTGTAAATGTACCACAGTTCTTGATCCACTCATTTATTGATGGGCACTTAGGGTGATTCCACAATTTGGCTACTGTAAATAATGCTGCTATGAATGTTGGGGTGCATGGATTCTTTTCAATTAGTGTTTCAGGATTCTTAGGGTATAATCTCAGAAGTGGAATTGCTGAGTCAAAAGGCATTTCCATTTGTAGTTTTTTTTTTTTTTTAGGAAATTCCACACTGATTTCCACAGTGGCTGCACCAGTTTGCATTCTCACCAACAGAGTACTAGGTACTTGTTGGGAACCACCCTGCCTGGTTTCAGGAGCTATAACCACCCCCCCTCCATGGCTAAGGCTGAGTAAGCAACCTTTGGACCATAAGTCACTAAGGAGACAAAGCTTATCTCCCTGGCAGGGTTTGACATAGCCTGAGTCCTCATTCTGTCTGCAAGAAGTCTCCTAATCTCTTGGCTGCCTTACTTACCCTGCCTGACTTAAGCCTGAAACAATGACAGAGGGTGGTGCAGCCCTGTGCTGGAAAGGGCAGGTTCCCCCGGTGATCAGGCCTAAGAAAGAATACCTAAAATCCTGTGAAACCTGCTCCACTAAGAATGCTCTCAATTAAATGATAAGGGTCCCAGCAGGAAATGAGTTTGTTTCCCAAAGTTTTGTAGCCCTTTAGCTAACAACCCTGACTCAGAAAAAGGCCCCCTATTTCCTTCTATGCTATCTATTGTTTGATCCTTACTGCCTGACAATGATTAATGAGCTTTACCTGTATTCCTGTGTAAAATGAACCTAATAAAAGCCCATTGAGGAAAAGGCTCTTGGCCCTTCTCCTTTGAGAGATTGGCCACCTTTCCTCCTCAAGCAGATCATGTCTTGGTAGACTTATTCTCATCTGTGGCAGTCAAGGGGACCCTGTGGGTGGAGCTCCCCCCGCAGCCGTGGGTACTCTTTTCTCCACATCCTCAACAGCACTTTTTGTTTGTTGATTTGTTTATGAGGGCCATTCTGACCAATGTGAAAGGGCATCTCATTGTGCTTTTAGTTTGCATTTGTCTGATGGCTAGTGATGTTGAGCATCTTTTTATATATCTCTGGGGCCTACATATATCCTCCTTGGAGAAGTGTCTGTTCAAATCTTTTGCTCATTTTTTAATTGGATTGTTTGTCTTCCTTGTGTGGAGTCATGTGAGTTCTTCCTATATTTTGGAGATCAAAACCTTGTTTGAGATACTATTGGGAAGTATATTTTCTCATAAAGTTTATTCACTTTTCATTTTGCTGATGTTTTCTTTAGCCATACAGAAGCTATTTAATTTGATATACAGTGATCCCTCACCTACCGTGGGAATTACATTCCAGAGACCCCCAAGATAGGTGAACATATGTGAAGTAGTGGCATTATATTTATTTTATTATTTATATGTATTTTAAGGCTTTATAAACCCTTCCCACACTCCTATAAACCTTTCCCACTCTCTTATTAACCTTTCCCACACTCTTATAAACACTTCATATGCTCTTAAACACTTTCTGCACTCTTAAACCTACGTAATTTTAACAACATATAAAATTCTTATATGGGTACTCACCAGTGAAGTATACTACAACTTGAATGATGAAGATCATGAATTACGACGTAGCTGTGCAGTACTGATGGTGATGAAGGTGATGATGGTGAGATGAATGTACTGCACAGCCAAGAAGAGCATTACAGTTCTTCTGAAGGCACCACTTCATCAGGTGCTTCATCAGGTGGTGCAGTATCTTCACCCTGGGCTGTAACTTCTATTTCAGCTAAAGGCGTAGGTGTAACTGATCTGTTCATCCGAGTGACGAACATAGTTATGGGGAGTTGCTGGCACTGCCTTTTATATGCAGAGGCAGCTTTTCCATGCAGAGAAATGCTCTTGAGTCCAAAGCCTCTCTGCAATTTGTCAAACCAGCCCTTGCTGGCACTGAATGGGGTTGGTGTGGTGGGAGAAGCACTGGATGGTCCTGCTTCTGCATCATCATCTTCATCCTTGTCACCATTGTGAATGTCCGTGCTTTCAGCAAAACTATCATAAAGTTTCTTGGCCTTTGTCCAGATGGTGTTGCCATCCAGTGAGATATTCTTCTTCCTGTAGTCATTTACCGACAGGGCCAATGCAGACTCTATCCTCACAATGGCCTTATTGCGGGAAGTGACCACCCTTTTTGCAGTCTTGTTAAAAGTCATTGTTGCTGTAGACCTAATATTCTTCTCATCTTTCTTTATGTAGCGAACAGTAGATTCATTGATTTTGTAATGGTGGCCTACAGCCGTGTAGCTTTTGCCTTCCTTTAACATGTCAAGAAGTTCCACCTTTTCTTTTGATGGCAAGCATATTCCTGTGGCACTTGGGTTCACTACCAGAAGCCTTAGAAGGCGCAGAATGTTTGGGTGGCATTTTAGGGCTTGAAATAAATTCAAACTTTTATGAAAATCTCACAAAAGCACAACACCGCAGAGCAACAGTAAGATCAGACGGTGATGTGAAGTGGACAAGGAGAGATGCTGAACATATGGGCACAGTGTGGGAGAGCAAACAGACCAATGTTATGGTCACTGAGCCAATCAGTGCTCAGGATACAGAACACAGTGCTGTGGTTGGTCACCTTCCATTCCATCAGCCAATAGTGTGTTGTGTACAATCTCACGTTGGCAAACTTGCACAAGCAGTATTGGCATACTGCATTTTCCTTGTGTACAGTACAGTATTCAACCACTGATGAAATACATACTGTATTTTATTTTGATTTAATATTCTTTTAATGTGTTTGAATTAAAATTTTTAATATTTTATATTGTTTTAAAGTTTTAGGCAAAAATAATTAAAATTGTAAATATTATATAAATACCTATATACCTCAAAATCCTGTGATATAGCGAGAACTCCACAATACAGAATTAGATACATTTTTTAAAAAAAACCCGTGATACAGTGAAGCTGCAATAAGTGAACCACGATATAGCGAGGGATGACTGTAGTCCTATTTGCTTATTTTTCCCTTTATATCCATTGCACTAGGAGACATACTGGTGAAAATATTGCTGAGTGGGATATCTGAAATTTTTCTACCTATGTTCTCTTCTGGGGCTTTTAAGGTGTCATTACTTATATTTAAGACTTTTATCCATCTTGAGTTTATTTGTGTGTATGGTATAAGTTGGTGGTCAAATTTCACCTTTTTGCATGTAGCTGTCCAGATCTCCCAACATCATTTCCTAAAGAGGTTATTTTTATTCAATTTTATATCCCTGACTCCTTTGTCAAATATGAATTGAGCATAGAGACTTGGTTTTATTTCTGGGCTTTCTAGTCTGTTCCATTGGTCTATGTGTCTGTTCTTATGCCAGTACCAGACTGCTTTAATTACAGTTGCATTGTAATACAGTTTGATATCAGGTATAGTGATCCCTCTTACTTTATTCTTCTTTCTCAAAATTGCTGCAGCTATACAGAATCATTTATGGTTCCATATAAATTTTTGAAATGTTTGTTCTATATCTGGGAAATATGCCATTTGTATATTAATATGGATTGTGCTGAATCTATAAATTGATTTGGGTAGTATTGACATTTTGAGGTGGTTGATTCTTCCAATCATTGAACACTGTATATGCTTCCAGTTGTTTTGCATCTTCATTTATTTATTTCTTCAGTGTTGTGTAGTTTTCTGAGTACAGGTCTTTTACCTCCTTGGTTAGGTTTATTCCTAGGTACTTTATTTTTCTTGTTGTTATAGCAATTGGGATTTTTTTCCTGATTTTTCCTGATTTCTGATTCTGCTCTTTTGTTGTTGTTGTATAAAAATGCCTTCGATTTCTGGATATTGACTTTCAACCCTGCTGTTTTGCCAGATTCACTTATTAGATCAAGTAGCTGTTTTTTGTTGTTGTTGTTTTATGGTTTCCTATGTACACTATCATATCATCTGCAAACAGTGACAGTTTTATTTCCTCCTTTCCAATTTGGATGCCTTTCATTTTTTTTTCTTGACTGGTCACTGTGGCTAGGACTTCCAATACTATGTTGAATAGAAGTGGTAAAAGCAGACATCCTTGCCTTGTTTCTGATTTAAGTGGGAAAGCTTTTAGTTTTTGCCTGTTGAGTATGATGTTGGCTGTAGGTTTTTCATGTATGGCCTTTATTATGTAGAGGTATGCTCTCTCTACTCCCACTTTCCTGAGTGTTTTTATCACAAATTGGTGTTGGACCTTATCAAATGCTTTTTCCCTCATCTATTGATATCATGTGATTTTTGTCTTTCCTTTTGTTTATGTGAAGCATTATGTTTATAGATTTACAAATATCATACCTTCCTTGCATCCCTGGGATGAATCTCACTTGATCATGGTATATGATCTTTTTGGTGTATTGCTGGATAAGGTTTGCCAATATTTTGCAAGAAACTTAGTGTCTATATTCATCAGATATTGGCTGTAGTTTTTCTTCATGTTGTGTCTTTATCTGGTTTCGGGATTAGGATGATGCTGGCCTCATGAAAAGAGTTTTGGAGTCTTCCTCTTTCTTGGATTTTTTTGAATAGTCTGAGAAGGATAAGGGTTAGCTTCTCCTGAAATGTTTTGTAAAATTCTCCTGTGAAACTGTCCTGTCCAGGGTTTTTGTTTTGCCAGGAATTTTTTGATTAATGCTTCAATTTCAGTAGCTGTTATTGGTCTGTTCAGGCTTTCTACTTCTTCATTCAGTTTTGGGAGATTATATTTTTCTATAAATTTGTCCATTTTACCCAGGTTTTCTAATTTCTTGCCATATAGTTTCTCATGCAATTTCTTACAAGCCTTTGTGTTTCTGTCATATCAGTTGTAATCTCTCCTCTTTCATTTCTGGTTGTATTTATTTGGGTCCTCTTTCTTTTTTCCTTGATGAGTCTGCTTAAATGCTTGTCTAGTTTGTTTATCTTTTTGAAGAACAACCTCCTGGATTTATTAATTCTTTGAATTGTACTTTTAGCATCTATGTCATTTAACTCTCTTTGATCTTGGTTATTTTCTTTCTTCTGCTTACTCTGGGATTTGTTTGTTGTCCTCCAGTTCTTGTAGATGAGGGTTACATTGTTTATTTGAAATGTTTCTATCTTTTAGGTAGGCCTGAATTGGTATGAACTTACCTCTCAGTAATGCCTTCACTATGTCCCATAGGTCTTGGATTGTTGTGTGTTCATTTTCATTTGTTTCCAGAAAACTTTTGATTTCATCCTTGATCTCATTATTAACCCTTTCATATTATTGTTTAATAACATATTATTCACTCTCCATGAATTTCACTGTTTTTGAGATTTTTCTTGAGGTTGGTTTCCAGTTTCAAGACCTTGTAATCTGAGAAAATGCTTGAGATAATTTCTATTTTTTTTAATTTGTTGATTTTCTTTTGTGCCCTAGCATGTGGTTTATCTTTGAAAAATATTCTGTATTCTATATGCAGTTGAAAAGAATGTTTATTTTGCTTCTTTGAGAAGGAAGGATATATATAAAACTGATATGTATCAATTAAGTCCATTTCATGCAGGTCATTGTTCAATGATGCAATATCCTTGCTGAGATTTTGTTTGGAAGATATATGCATTGTTGATAGTGGGATGTTAAAAATCCCCACTATAAGTGTGCTGCAGTCTATCTCCTTCATAAAGTACTCCAAGATTTTCCTTATGTATTTTGGTGCTCCTATGTTGGGTGCATATATGTTTACAATGTTCATATTTTCTTGTTGGATACTTCTCTTCAGTATTATGAAGTGTCCTTCAGTGTCTCCTTATATGGCTTTAGTTTTGAAGTGTATTTTGTCTGATAGAAGTATTGCTGCCCTGGCTTTTTTTTCCCTGTCCGTTTGCTTGGAATATTTTTTCCATCCGTTTACTTTCAGTGTGTGTAGGTCTTTTGTTCTGAGGTGAGTCCCTTGTAGGCAGCATAGGTGCAAGTCATGTTATCTTTTCCATTCAGGTACCCTATGTCTTTTGATTGAAACATTTCATCCATTTACACTTAAGGTTATTATTGATAGGTACTTATTCATCACCATCTCTTCCCCCTTTGTACCTATGTTCTTCTGTCTCTCACTCTTTTCCTTTATCTTTTTAAAGCAGTCCCTTTAGCATACCTTGCAATGCTGGTTTGGTGGAGGTGTATTCTTTTAGCCTTGATTTGTCTGGGAAAGTCCTTATTTCATTTTCCATTTTAATTGTGAGCCTTGCTGGTAGAGTAGTCTTGGTTGCAGGCCTGTGCTTTTCATTACTTGGAATATTTATTGTCATTCTCTTCTGGCATGTGGAATTTCTGTTGAGAAGTCAGCTGCTAGCCTTATTGGGGCTCCCTTTTATGTTACTTCCTGTGGCTCCCTTGCTGCCTTTATGATTCTCTCGTGTCTTTAACATTTGGCATTTTAATGATGGTATGTTCTGGAGCAGGCCTCTTTTGGTTCACCTTGATTGGGAGCCTTTGTGTTTCCTGAACTTATGTGACCTTTTTTTTTTAATTGTGTGGCTTTTCCCCTCTCCAGATTAAGGAAGATTTCTATCATTACTTTTTCAAGCAGGTTTTCTATTCCTTGTTCCTTTTCTTATCCTTCTAGTTTTCCTGTGATTCAAAAGTTGTTTTGTTTCTTGTTTTCTTGCAGTTCCCTTAAGCTATTGTAATATTTTTAAGTCTTTTTTCTTCCTGTTCCTCTACCTGGATATTTCTTTCTACCTTGTTTTCCAGCTCACTTATTCAGTCCTCTCCTTCATCCAGCATGGTTGTAATCCCTTCTAGTGCATTTTTCATTTCTGGTATTTTATTCTTCATTTCTTTCTGGTTCTTGTTTATAGTTTCTATTTCCTTTTTGATACTATTGCAGTTCCCACTCAGTTCCTTGTAGTTGTCGATGAGTTCCTTGCGCATCCTTATAATCATTGTTTTCAATTCTATATCTGATAGTTTGCTTGCCTCCATTTCATTGTGCTCTTTTACTGGGGAATGTTCCATTCTTTTTGATTGTGGGTTCTTTTTTGTATCTCCATTTTAGGTGACTCTTTCTGTTTGTTTCTGTGATTCCCAATGTTATTCTTTGTCAGGTGCCTTCGTAGAGTGTAATTCTGTGGTAGGGGTTCTGTGGGACTCAGTGGTCGGTCTTTTTGATCTCCTTGACTAGATGCTCTAGGGTTGCCCCTTTTTCCCTTTGTGTGGGCTCTCTTGTTGTACTCAGGCTTTGCCTCTTGGTGGCTTCTTTGTTAGTGGGTTCTCCCCTCTAGCAGGCTCACTGGTAGTCACAACACCTACCTTGTCTGGTATGCTATTGTTCATGTGTTTGTTAACAAAATAGTATTACCAGACAACCAAACCTATACCAAGAAAAAGAATCCCCCTAGCACTTCATCAGTCTCTACTGCAATTGAACTAAGATTTAAAAAATGTGAATAGAGATTGTGGATATTATAAGATATGACAAAGGGAATATGAGATGACTAAAAGAGGGTAAAATATTGTGTGGTAAGAGGGATGAGAATTGGTAAGAACTGTGGTAGAACTGAGTCAAAGAAAGGGAGAGAGCAAAATTTATAACAGAAGTAAAGCAGAAAAGGGTGATAGGAACAATGGGATAAGAAAAGGTAAGAGTATACTATAAAGTTTGAAGTAAAATTGAAAAGGTACTGGAACAACAGGAGCAAAAATTGCAAAACAACCACAGCAGGGTTGATAGCAGTAACTGCTGAATGAAGTTTAATTAAGGTGTAATGGGAATAAGAATATTGTAGAAAAGCAACAAGTGAATATGAGATGTCTACAGTAAAGAAAAATGATTATAAGAGGGTGGGGGAAACAAACTATTAAGAGTAAGGAGTAAAGTCCAGGTTGAGAGAGGGGGAATAAAGAAGAAAAGAAAAAGAAAAACAGGGAGAAAGAAAACAATGAAATAAAATTCCTTACTCAATTGATCTTGGTCAGGGCAAAGGCAAAATGGAGTAAGACAGTGGGAGAATATTCTATGAGATTTAAAGTACAAACAAATAGTGAAAAATAGGAGTTCCTTTGGAGAGGTACAGTGAGAACCATGATATTTCACTTAACTAGTCACTGTTTATAACAGGAGAAAAGGAGTAAGTCTCTTAATTAGAAAGGAAAAGGAATGTGAGCTGACTTAAGAAAGGAGAGTGCTTATGTGAGGTTAGATGGAGGAGAAATAGAGAGAGGAAGGAATAGAAATATGGCATAGTGTGAGAGAAAATAAAATTAAACACAACAGTAATAAATCTCAGGAAGGTAGTGAAATGGATTAAGACCTGGGAACAATGCTGTGTGGGATTTGGAATAACAATAGTATGATAAGAAATATATAATCTGACTAAAAAGAATAAAAAGTAAAAGACCAAGAGTACTGTGTTATTTGGAGTATGAGTGAAGTGAAAGAAGAAAAATTAAAATGCAATATGTATGGGAGAATAAAAATGAATCAATCAATAAAAACATACAAAATAAAAAATAAATGGAAATGAGCAAAATTTAAAAAACATGCAAGTTCTGAAGGATAGCAAAGTGAAATTTGTCTCAGCTGTTGGTATTCACCTTCTGACTTCTTTCTGGATCTCTCTCTGGTTTTCTCACATCTATAGGTCTTATTGTCTATTCTTGGGGGGGGGGAACACCTCCTGCTGATTTTACATCTGCCAAACCACTTTTGCAGGTCTTCCTGAATCCTGCAGGCAGAGGAGGTTGGGCTCCATTTTTTTCCTTTTCCTGTGGTTCCACAAGGATGGGGGCTCATTCTGGGCTGCAGTAATCACAGGTGCCCAGTTTCCAGCCCCTGCCCTCTGAGCACTGTATGACCTGCATTGTCTACTCTGCACATTGTGCCAGGCAGGCGTTGATAATCCACCTAGTCTTGTGACCGTTGTTATCAGTCTATCAGGTGCACTGAATCAGAGCAAATGGTGGCCCAGCCACTTCGACTGCGAGGTCCCTGCAGGGCTGCTCACTCTCTCTCTCTCTCTGTCTTTTTTTTTTTTTTTTTTTTTTTTTAGAAAAGTACCATTGGGTACTGCTGCTCCTAACAAGAACCAGCTTTCCACATAGTCCAACTATCTGACCAGCCCAGAATCTATCTGGGTCACAGTCAGTCATGGCCCATCTCTTCTCCAAGCTCCAGGTGTCACCTGACTCCCGCTTTCCTCTGGTACTGTTCCAGCTGGGGCATGCCATAGGCTGTGTGTCACTGCCTTTTTTATCCCCACAGCGACTTTACACGTCCAGGTCTCTGCTGGTGTAGGTATGAGTCTTCCCTGCTCTGGGAGGGTAGGGAGACACTCAGTGGCTATCACTGACCCGGCTCTCCTTCAATGCTCCCACGGCAGCCTCCATCTCTGGCACACAGCCCGGGGACCTTGTCATCAGCCTACAAAATCTCCTTACTGGTCATTCTGAAGCCTCCTCTGAACACTTTGACTTCTAAACTTCATATCAGCTAGGATTCTGTTGGCTGTTCACTCTGTTCTTCACAGGACCAGCTAGGTATCCCAGTTGGGTGGGTGCATGAGCAAGTGGACCCAGCTCCCAACTACATCGCTGCCATCTTCCTCCCACTTAAGATGGTTTCTTATCCTAATTCTGGCAGCCACTGTATTTTCTATTGTTCTCAGCTGTTGTCATCCACAGATTTAACATGCAAACCTTTTATAATTTAACCTAGGTCATTAATTAAAAATTGGACAGGAGGTACTGAAAGACAGAGTCCTTCAGATTGACTAAACCCATAATTAACATTTTTAGTGTACAATCATTAAACTTATTACAAACCCACTGAACTAAATCATTCAACAATTAGTATTTTACCCTAAGTTTCCCTCAAGAGTGTCATAAACAGACCTGGTTTAATTTATTCCTGAGGTATGAATACATTCTCTTATTACTTTGGAATAGATTGGACCTGAGCAATCTTCAGGACTATATCACATATATGCGTCCAACAACAGAGCCCTAAAATATATGATAGAAAAAATCATAGTGAATTGAAAGAATAAATAAACAATTCAAAAATAATTACTGATGACTTTAATACACACTTTTCAAAAATAAACATAACAACTAGACAGATGATACACAAAGAATTAGAGGACTTTAACAACATTCTGTATCAAGTAAACCTAAAGGGGATCTATAAAAAACACTACCTCAACACAGCAGACAATATATTCTTCTCCAGAACACAAAGAATATTCTCCAGAATAGATCATATGTTATACTATAACAGAGGTCTCAAAAATTTGAATTAAAATTACATAAAGACCATAGTATTCTGACCACAGTAGAATGAAGACAGAAATGAACAACAGATGAAATTTTGGAAATTTATAAATATGTGGAAATTAAATGCATACAAAGAGAAATCACAGGAAAATTAGAAAATAGTTTAAGATAAGTAAAATGAAAGTACCATGTGCTTAAACTTAGAGATGCTGTCAAAGTAGTACCTAGAGTCATTTATACATGTAAATACCTATATTAAAGAAAAAGAGGGTGCAAGTAGGTGGAGGAGTGAATGGAAGCTGCATTAACCTCCTTCTAGGAACAACCTGGAATTACAACTGAATTGTTGAGAAATCACCCAGAACAAGCAAATTAACAATAGTGAAAGAGAAGACTTACAACTTCTGAGAGACAGAAGAATCCAGTTCAGCACAACTTGACTGATGAGGAGTGTGGTGGAGACTCGAGAAGATTGGCTGGCCACCCATAGCCGGCAGCGCTGTGGGGAAAACTAAGCAGCCAGTTAGATCTCCCTGAAAAGTGTGGGGTCTAAACCCTAAGCTGGGATTCCCAGCCTAGAGTGACAGGGCCTAAAAAAGTACACAGATAGCAACCAATGGCAAAAAGCAGCAGGGCTGCTCTCTACCAGAGACAGATGGCTGGAGATGCAAAGAGCTGTTTAAATAGCCATGGCACAAATTTTCATTTGTAGCCATTTACCCTGGGCTCCAACAAAAGCAGGGGCAGAGTGGGCTAGAGATGCCTGAGGAGAGGCTGGGGACAGAAGCTTTGGGGAGAAAACTAAGAGAGAAGACACTGGGGTCCTGGTGCTGAGTCACACTCCATAGCGCAGCAGCCATCCTGCTCAGGCAGACCACTCCCCTCCAAGCAGCAGCAGCCTGAAAAGAAACAATAGCAACAAACCCAGGGAGGATTCTGCCCCTCCCTGTGTTTAAACCTTATGGGGCTTAAACCTGACTGCTGAGTGCTCAGTGTCTAGATTAACAACTGAAGTAGACAGCCACAGACAGTAGATCCCTGGCAGCCTCAGAGCAGGCTGCCTAAGGTCAGACAAGGTCAAATCTGACATCACTAGGGGATGATCCAGAAAAAAAATTGGTAAATACTAGAGGCTACCGACTAAAGTCAAAACTGACTACAGAGACAAAACCCACTGTGATCTTCTCCATGATTTGCAATATTTCTTTTCCTGTATAGCTTTTTAACATTAATTACTTGTCCATCAAGTTCATGCATATTAAGTCACTAGATTTTATACTATAGTTTATTTCTCTCCTTTCTTATAATAGTCTTATTCTCTTTATACCCTTATTAATACTGGTTCATTTGCTGTTGATAGCAGGACTGGGGAGGGGAAGTTCTTTTCTTTTCTTTTTTTTTTTTTCAGACGTGGGTTTGTTCCCTAGGCTTTGTAGTTCTGTTCTGGCAGCACCTGCATAACAGCCTACAAGATGTGGTGGGCAGAGTGACCCTCAATAAACCTGTTGGAGGGAAGGACCCACCAAAGAACTACCCAACAAAAATCAAAACCCAATTACACCCAGAGAGCCAACATAAACAGCATAAAAGGTATCCCCAGAGCATCATGTTAAGGAAATCAGGGAGACTGCACCACTGAATATCACAGGTGTCCTATGATAGAAGTTAACACCACAAACTCACAGAGTCAAAACAGATCAATTTAAGAAGCAGAAGCAAAACAGAAGAGTCTCACAAATAATGTGAAGGAAAAGAAACAATCCCCAATTGAAAGGAGAGGAGGAATTGAAAGGAGTACTAAATGAAATAGAGGAAAGTCAACTATCAGATATTGAGTTCAAAACAAGGGTTAGAAGAAATCTCAATGAGGTCTGTGAGAATTGCCCAAAACTACAGGGAAACTAGGAGGAACTTACTGCAAACTACATAAGCATGGACAAGCACATAGAAACAATCACCAAGAGCCAAGAGGAGATGAAGAATACAATTTCTGAATTGAAGAACACAGTAGAAGGTATCAAAATTGGGCTACATGAAGTAGAGGATTGAGTCAGAGAGCTGGAGGATCAGCAGGAAAAAAGTCCCAGAAAGAGAAAGAAAAAAAAAGACTCAAAAAGAATAAAGAGGGATTAAGAGAAATGCAGGACAACATGAAACATAATAATATCCATAAAAGAGGGATACTAGAAAGGGAAGAAGAGGAACAAGGAATAGAAAACCTGTTTGAAAATGTAATGATGGAAAACTTCCCTAACTTGATGAGAAAAAAAAATCACATAAATCCTGTGATCAGAGGGCCCCAATCAAGAGGAATTCAAAGAAGCCTATTCTAAGAGACATCATAATTAAATTGGCAAAATTCGAAGACACAGAATCTTCAAGGCAGCAAGGGAGAAACAGGAAGTAACATACAAGGGAGCTCCAGTAAGGCTAGCAACTGATTCCTTTTTGGAAACACTACAAGCCAGAAGTGGCAAGAATGGCACTTCAAGAATGGCAAGAAATATTCCAAGTAATGAAAAGCAAAGGCCTACAACCAGGACTACTCAACCCAGCAAGGCTCTCAATTATAATGGAAGGCAAAATAAGGACTTTCCCAGGCAAAAGAAGGCTGAAAGAATAAACCTCGACCAAATCAGCACTACAAGATATGCTAAAGGGACTGTTTTAAGAAGAGGAAGAAAAAGAGTGAGAGAGAGGGGAACACAGGTACAAAGGGGTAAAATGGCAATGCACAAATTCCTATCAATAATAACATTAAATGTAAATGGATTAAATGCTTCAGTCAAAAGACATCGGGTAGTGGAATGGATAAGAATATATGACCCAGGCATATGCTGCCTAGAAGACACCCACCTCAGAACAAAAGATCTATACAGACTGAAAGTGAAGGGTTGGAAAAAAATATTCCTAGAAAACGTACAGGAAAAAAAAAAAGCTGAGGTAGCCATACCTATATCAGACAAAAGAGGCTTCAAAACAAAGGCCATAAAAAGAGACCCAGAAGGACACTTCATAATACACAAGGGAAGAACCCATCAAGAAGACATAAACAATATAAACATGTATGCACCCAATATAGGAGCACTGAAATATATAAGGAAAATTGTGGAGGACTTCAGGAAAGATATAGAGAGCAACATATTTATACTTGGGGATTTTAACACCCCACCATTAACAATGGATAGATATACCAAACAAAATACCAACAAGAGTATTGTGGCACTGGACAATACACTACATCAAATGGACTTAATTGATTTTATATATATATATATATATATATATATATATATATCCTCTTATCTGAGAGAGACAAAATACACATTCTTTTCAAATGAACATGGAACATTTTCATAGATAGACCACATGATAGGACACAAAACAAAACTCAACAAATTCAAGATAATTGAAATAATATCAAGCATTTTCTCAGACCACAAGGGCTTGAAGCTGGAACCCAACCTCAAAGAAAAACTCAAAAACACTCAAATTTATGGAGATTGAATAGCATGCTATTAAACAATAAATGGGTGAATAATGAGATCAAGGAATAAATCAAAATGTTTCTGGAAACAAATGAAAATGAACACAGAACAGTCCTAAACTTATGGGACACATTGAAGGCAGTCCTGAGGGGGAAGCTCATAGCATTACAAGCCTAACTAAAAAAGATAGAAACATTTCAAATAAACAACCTAGCCCTAAAACAAACAAACAAACAAACAAACAAACAAACAAAAAACAGGAACAAAAACAAAAAAGTCCACAGTGAGTAGAAGAAAATAACCAAGATCAGAGTAGAATTAAATGACATAGAGACTAAAAGAACAATTCAAAGGATCAATAAATCCAGAAGCTGGTTTTTTAAAAAGAAAAATGAAATTGTCAAGCCTTTAAGCAGACTCATCAAGAAAAAAAGAGAGAACCCAAATAAATAAAATCAGAAATGAAAGAGGAGAAATTACAACTGATACCACAGAAATAGAAAGGACTGTAAGAAATTACTATGAAAAACTATATGCCAGGAAATTTGAAAACCTGGGTGAAATTGACAAATTTCTAGAAAAATATAATCTTTCAAAACTGAATGAAGAAGAAGCAGAAAGCCTGAACAGACCAATAACAGCTGGTGAAATTGAAGCAGTAATAAAAAAAAAAAACTCCCAGCACACAAAATCCCAGGACTATATGGTTTCACAGGAGAATTTTATAAAACATTTCAGTCAGAGCTAACCCCTATCCTTCACAGACTATTTTAAAAAATCCAAGAAGAGGAAAACTCCCAAACTGTTTTTTAGGAAGCTAGCTTTGTCCTAATCCCAAAACAAGATAAAGACCCAAGCAAAGAAAGGAAACTACAGGCCAATATCCCTGATGAACATAGATGCCAAAATCCCCAACAAAATATTGGCAAACTGCATCCAGCAATACATTTAAAAGATCATACACCATGATCAAGTGGGGTTCATCCCAGAGATGCAAGGATAGTACAATATTCACAAATCAATAGATATGATACATCCCATAAGCAAAAGGAAAGACAAAAATCACATGATTGTATTGATAGATGTGGAGAAAGCATTTGATAAAATACAGCAACCATTTATGATAAAACACTCAAAAAAGTGAGAGTAGAGAGAGCATACCTCAACATAATAAAGGTCATATACAAGAAACCTACAGCCAGCATCATACTCAATGGCCAAAATATAAAACTTTCCCACTATGATCAGAAACAAGACAAGGATGTTCACTTTCACCACTTCTATTCAATATATATTCGAAGTCTTAGCCACATGATCAGACAAGAAAAATAAATAAAAGGCATCTAAATTGGAAAGGAGGAAGCAAAACTGTCATTGTGTGTGGATGACATTATGGCGTACATAGAAAGTCCTATAGACTACACCAAAAAATGATTCGATCTAATAATTGAGTTTGGCAAAACAGCAGGATACAAAGTCAATATTCAGAAATCAAAGACATTTTTGTACAACAATGAAATATCAGAAACAGAAATCAGGGAGCAAAATCCCATTTGCTATAGCAACCAAAACAATAAGGTACCTAGGAATAAACCTGACCAAGGAGATAAAATACCTGTACTCAGAAAACAACATAACACTGAATAAAAAAATTAAGGAAGACATGAACAATTGGAAGCATATATCACATGCATGGATTGGAAAAATTAATATCTACAAAATGTCCATACTACCCAAACCAATTTATAGATTCTTTGCAATCCCTATTAAAATACAGATGACATATTTCACAGATACAGAACAAACATTTCAAAAATTTATATGGAAGTATAAATGACTCCGAATATCTGCAAGTTTTTAAAAAATATATTTTATTGATTATGCTGTTACAGTTGTCCCATTTCTCCCCCATCATTCCCCTCCACTCTGCATACCCCCTCCCATGCACATTCCCCCCTTTAGTTCATCTCCATGTGTCATAACTTCTTTAGCTTCTACATTTCCCACACTATTCTTGCCCTCCTCCTGTCTATTTTCTACCTACCATCTATGCTACTTATTCTCTGTACCTTCCCCCCCTCTCCTCCTTGCACTCCCCTGTTGCTAACCCTCCCTGTGATCTCCATTTCTGTGGTTCTGTCCTGTTCTAGATGTTTGCTTACTTTGCTTTTGTTTTAGGCATGGTTGTTAATATCTGTGAGTTTGCTGTCTTCTTACTGTCCTATTTTTATCTTGTTTTTCTTAGATAAGTCCCTTTATCATTTCATATAATAAAGGCTTGGTGATGATGAACTCCTTTAACTTGACCTTATCTGAGAAGCACTTTATCTTCCCTTCCATTCTAAGTGAAAGCTTTGCTGGATAGAGCAATCTTGGATGTAGGTTGCTTTTTTGACTTGGAATTGCCTTTCATGACTTGGAATACTTCTTTCCAGCCCCTTCTTGCCTGTAAGGTCTCTTTTGAGAAATCAGCTGACAGTCTGATGGGAACTCCTTTGCAGGTGACTGTCCCCTTATCCCTTGCTGCTTCTAGGATCCTCTTCTTTATTTGAATCTTGGGTAATGTAATTATGGTGTGCCTTGGTGTGTTCCTCCTTGGGTCCAACTTCTTTGGGACTCTCTGAGCTTCCTGGACTTCCTGGAAGTCTATTTCCTTTGCCAGATTGGGGAAGTTCTTTATTTGTTCAAATAAGTTTTCCACTTGTTGCTCTTCCTCTTCCTCTTCTGGTAACCCTATAATATGGATGTTGGGATGTTTAAAGATGTCCTGGAGGTTGCTAAGCCTCTCATATTTTTGAATTCTCATTTCTTCCTTCTTTTCTGTTTGGTTGTTTCTTTCTTCCTTCTGGTCCACTCCATTGATATGAGACCCAGTTTTCCTCCCATCTCTGTTGGTTCCCTGAGCGTTTTCCTTCATTTGCCTTATTGTAGCCTTCATTTGTTCATCTAATTTGTGACCAAAATCAACCAATTCTGTGAGCATTCTGATCATCAGTGCTTTGAACTGTGCATCTGATAGGTTGGCTATCTCTTGGTCACCTAGATGAGTTGGCTCTGGGGCTTTGATTTTTTCCTCCTGTTTGAGCCATTTTTTTTTTGGTCTGGTCATGGCTGTTATGTAGTGAGGGGCAGAGCCTTATGTGTTCCCCAGGGCAGGGCAGGCCAGTCACTGGGTTGTGACACTTTATGTGGGGGCGGGGTCTGAAAGGGAACAATGGTGCTTGCTCCGCTCTTTGTTGGTTTCTAGTCCCTTCCATCGCTTCTCCTTCACCTGGATTATCTGTGTATGGATGTGGGACCTCCTGGTCAGCCAGCCCCTTTGTGCATTCTCACTGGTTCTGCACCATTGTCACCCAGTTCCCGGGGTCCACTAGCCGCTGCCTGTGTGCCTGGGGTCTGCTAGCCGCCACCTGCATGCCTGAGATCTGCCAGCCGCTGCTGCCTGTGTGCCTGGGTCCACCAACCTCCACTTTTTCCTGCTGTGACTCCACTCCTCTGGATGAATGGTTTTTGGACTTCCGTACAGTTCAATTTTCTATCAGTTCTGGTTGTTTTCTTGTTTCTAAATCTTTGTTGTCCTTAATTTTGGCTGTGCAAGGAGGTACAGTGTGCCCACCTATGCATTCATCTTGGCCAGAAGTCTGCAACAGTTTTAAGAAAGAATAACAAAGTAGAATGTATTAGCATATGTGACATCAAACTATATTACAAGGCCGTGGTAATCAAACAGTCTGGTATTGGCATAAGAACAGACACATAAATCAATGGAACAGAATAGAGAGCACAGAAATAAACCCAAGTCTATGTGTTCAATAAATAAATGACAAAGGGGGCAGAAGAATAATCTGTAGTAAAAATAGACTTTTCAACAAATGGTGTTGGGTGATCTGGACAGCTACCTGCAAAAAAATGAAACTTGACCACCAACTTTCACCATACACAGAAATAAACCCATGGTTCATAAAAGACTTAAATATAAGTGGTGACAACATAAAAATCCCAGAGGAGAACATAGGCAGGAAAATTTTAGATATTCCACACAGCAATATTTTCACCGATAAGTCCCCTAGAGCAAGGGACATAAAGGAAATAATAAACAAATGGGACTATGTCAAGTTAAACAAATTTCTGAACAGCTAAAGAGAACATCAGCAAAATGAAAAGGACACAAAGACCACTAGTCCTTGTAGGGTGAGCTTCTATGGTAGGAGTTCTGTGGGACTCACTAGTGTGATCTCTTTGATCTCCTTGTCTGGATACTCTAGGGTTGTCCTTTCTTCCATTTGTGTTGGTTCTGTTGTTGTACTTGGGCTTTACCTGTTGGTGGCTCCTTTGTTGGGAAACATTTGCAAAATGAAAAGGGAACCAACAATATGGGAAAATATATTTGCCAATGATACCTCAGAAAATGGTTTGATCTCCAAAATATACAAAGAACTCGCATGACTCCACGCTAGGAAGACAGACAAGCCAATTAAAAAGTGGGCACAGGACCTGAACAGACACTTCTCCAAGGAGGACATACAGAGGGCCTGAAGGCATCTGAAAATATGCTCAACATCACTAGCCATCAAAGAGATGCAAATTAAAACCACAATGGGAACTTCCGGCCAAGATGGAGGTGTAGGTAGACATGCTGAGCCTCCTTGCACAACCAAAATAAGGACAACAAAAATTTAGATACAAAATAACAACCAGAACTGACAGAAAATTGAACTGTATGGAAGTCCAACAATCAAGGAGTTAAAATAGACACATTAATCCTGACTGGTGGGAGGGGCAGAGTTAAGCTCCTGGGCAGAGAGGGGTTGGGGAAAAAAATCAGTGGCACCAGGCATGCAAGGCAGCAGCTGACAAACTCTGGGTGCATAAGATGGCAGCGGGCAGACCCTGGGCACTCAGGCAGTGGCTGGCAGACCCCAGGCACGGGGTGGTAATGAGCAGACTGAGTGAGGTGGTGATTGTGAAGCAGGGCAGGATGCACAAGGCAGCTGGCTGATGAGGTGGTCCCACATTTGTGTGCAGATAAACCAGGCCAATCTGGATAGTAAGACAAACCACACAACCCAGGGCTCCAGAGTGGGGAAATAAAGCCTCAAAACACCAATTGAAAACACCTGTGGGCATTGAGGTGGCAGTGGGGGAAACTCCCAGCCACAGGAGAGTTCGTTGGAGAGACTCACAGGGTCCTAGAATGTACACAAGCCCACCCACCTGGGAATCAGCTCCAGAAAGGCCCAGTTTGTTTGGTGGAAGTTGCAGAAGGGACTGAAATCCGACAAAGAGCAGAGCAAGAGCCATTGTTCCCTCTTGGACCCTGCCCCACATAAAGCATCACAACCAAGTGAATGGGTTGCCCCACCCTGGTGAACACCTAAGGCTCCTCCCCTCACTATGTAACAGGAGTCCCAAGACAAAAAAAAAGAAAATGGCCCAAACTGAAGAACAGATCAAAGCTTCAGAGCAAATACAACCAAGTGATGAAGAGATAGCCAACCTATCAAATGCACAGTTCAAAGCACGGGTAATCATGATGCTCACAGAATTGGTTGAATTTGGTCACAAACTAGATGAAAAAATGAAGGCTACACTAAGTGAAATGAAGGAAAATACACAGAGAACCAAGAGTGATGGGAAGAAAACTGGGACTCAAATCAATGGAGTGGACCAGAAGGAAGAAAGAAACAACCAAACAGAAAAGAAGGAAGAAAGAAGAATTCAAAAAAATGAGAGGCTTAGGAACCTCCAGGACATCTTTGAACATTCCGACATCTGAATTATAGGGGTACCAGAAGAGGAAGAAGAAGAGCAACAAGTGGAAACGTTATTTGAACAAATAATAGAGAACTTCCCCAATCTGGCAAAGGAAACAGACTTCCAGGAAGCTCAGAGAGTCCCAAAGAAGGTGGACCCAAGGAGGAACACACCAAGGCACACCATAATTACATTACCCAAGATTCAAATAAAGAAGATGATCCTAGAAGCAGCAAGAGATAAGGGGACAGTCACCTACAAAGGAGTTCCCATCAGACTATCAGCTGATTTCTCAAAAGAGACCTTACGGGCAAGAAGGGGCTGGAAAGAAGTATTCCAAATCATGAAAGGCAAGGACCTACATCCAAGATTGCTCTATCCAGCAAAGCTTTCATTTAGAATGGAAGGGAAGATAAAGTGCTTCTCAGACAAGGTCAAGTTAAAGGAGTTCATCATCACCAAGCCCTTATTATATGAAATGTTAAAGGGACTTATCTAAGAAAAAGAATATAAAAACCGTGTGTAGTAAAATGACAGCAAACTCACAGTTATTAACAACCACACCTAAAACAAAAACAAAAATAAACTAAGCAAACATCTAAAAAAGAGCAGAACCACAGAAATGGAGATCACATGGTGGATTATCAACAGGGGAGTGGTAGGAGGAGAGAGGGGGAAAAGGTAGAGAGAATAAGTAGCATAGATAGTGGGTAGAAAATAGACAGGGGAGGGCAAGAATAGTGTGGGAAATGTAGAAGCTAAAGAACTTATGACACATGGACATGAACTAAAGGTTGGGAATATGGGTGGGAGGGGTGTGCAGGGTGGAGGGTAATGAAGGGGAGAAATGGGACAACTGTAATAGCATAATCAATAAAATAAACATAAAAATAAAAAAATAAAACCACAATGAGATACCACTTCACTGTGGTCAGAATGGCCATCACAAACAAACCAACAAACAAGTGTTAGAGAGGATGTGGAGAAAAAGGAACCCTAGTGCACTGTTGGTGGAAATGCAGACTGGTGTAGCCACTGTGAAAAACAGTATGGAACTTCCTCAGAAAACTAAAAATGAACTGCCTTTTGACCTGGCAATTCCACTGCTGGAATTATACCCTATAAATCCTGAAACACCAATTCAAAATAACCTATGCACCCCAATGTTCATAGCAGCACAATTTATAACAGCCAGGTGTTGGAGGCAACCTAAGTGTCCATCCATAAATAAGTGAATCAAAAAACTATGGTACATTTATTCAAGGGAATACCATGCAGCAGAAAGAAAGAAAGAAGGAGCTCCTACCCTTTGTGACAGCATGGATAGTTCTTCAGAGGATTATGCTAGGTGAAATAAGCCAGGTGGTGAAAGACAAGTACCATATGTTCTCACCTGTAAGTGGAATCTATTCATCAAAACAAAGAAGCAAGCAAAATATAACCAGAGACTTTGAATTAAAGAACAAACTGACAGTAACCTGAGGGGATGGGGGAAGTGATAACAGATGGAAAAGGGAAAGAGTCATCAAGGAACTTGTATAAAGAACACATGGACAAAGCCAAAGGTGGTAGGTTTGAGGGTGGAAGTGGGAATTGGTGGAGTGGGGGAAAGATGGGGGTAAACATGGATACAACTGTACTTGAACAACAATTTAGAAAAAGAAAAAGAAAAAATATCTAAAGTACTTTGTAGAGAACTCAGTAAAATATCTCTATTCTTGTTGGAGGTATGGCTGTCTGTACGCTGGGCCAAGATTCTTTTCAGACATGTATTTTAGGTCTTTCTTTAACGTTGAGACAAATAGGTGATCAAAACTCCATTTCATAAATCATGACATTAAATTTTTTAAGTGGAAATATTTTAAAGTGGTTATAACCATCTCAGCTACTAAAAGCAAACAGAAGGCAAACACACAATAATAGCAATGACATGCATGCACACATACACTTCAGTAAGAAAAACCTGGCTTTGAGAAACGTAACTTACTTGTGTCCTCCCAGATACACTAGCTATAGAATACATCCCATGATATGTACTCCACAGAATGATTTATGCTATTTATCAATAAAAAGTTGGGAACGGTGACCGAAAATTATAATTTTTTGTAAAGATTTTATTTATTTATTTTTAGAGATAGGGGAAAGGAGGGAGAAAGGGTGTGAGAGAAACATCAGTGTGCGAGAGATACATCTACCAGTTGCCTTTCACACATCCCCCACTGGGGACCCAGCCTGCAACCCAGGCATGTGCACTGACTGGAAATAGAACCAGCAACCCTTTGGTTTGTAGGCCAGCACTCAATCCACTGAACCACACCAGCCAGGGCTGAAAATTGTAATTTCTTTTAGGAAATTTGATATGTAGGCTTTTTTTCCTTAGCAATAATTAGCTGAGGCATTACTTTACTAAGTCCACTCCTACGTTGTGGTAATAATATAATATACATATGGGACAATGATTATGTTTCTCATTACACTTTTTGTTAATGTGGGCTGCTTTCAGATTTTAAATGAAGTGAGAGTCTACACAATTCATATCTGGTACATTTGGGCACATGGAAGAGACCTTTTATCACAAGGGCCACATTTCCTTTCTGTTTTGAAGTGGCTCTACATGTAAGCTCAAGTCATCAAATAAAATTAGAGCCATCTGTACATTTTCAAATATCAGCTGGCTTGTTTGGTTTTAAATTGCTGCCCTCAGATCCAGCTTCATGGTTTTCCTTTTTCATGTTTGAAAGGTAGAGTTTCACATAGTACATGGACTATCAGTGAAGCTAATTTCTTCTGAGCCCAGAGTTGGCTTACTATTCACATTGATGAGAAAAACAGTAAGAGGCCATTTTAAACATTTTTTACTATAAGTACCATAGCATGCCAGACTCTTTCTCTAGATACAGAATTGCATCTTACATCTTCTTTTACTTGACCTTTTGTTTTTCCTGGAACTGTAGAAGTTTCTCCCTGATTCTGTCTTTTCTGCCTTTCTGGTCAAAGGATGTTAGTTTCATCCTTTGCCACACTCCTATCTCCCTCCCTAATCCTATTTGTGTTTAGTTGAGTTCTATGAGAGCAGAGACTGTATTTTCTTCATTGTTGTATTACTAGCATTTAGCATAACACTTGGCACAGATAATTTATTAAATATTTGTTGAAGGTTTGAATAAAATGTTAAGGTTGGATTTCTTTTGGTTATTTCATAATCCAGAAAATACTTATTACTTTATCTAATTTTTCTTTCCTTTGGAATAAACTATATCAGTTCGAGGAGTACCAGAGCAGAAAACACAGTCGGCAAACTTTGCAGGACAATATAAATTGTGAAGAGCATGGTTGCTTGTTTCAACACAAGTGAGTGAACAAGGAAAAATCTTCCCCAATTTGTAGATATTAACTTGAATTCCATACCTGCTATTGATGTAGGAAAAGACCAAATTTTGATTTTGTTTAAGAATCTATTTTTCTTCCATTTGTTACTTAATATTTATCAGCCTAACTGTTAATGTCAAAATAGACACACTGTCTGTGCTGACAGTAAAGAAATTCAGAGAGAAATACCTTGTATCTTATCACATACCCTTCCATGGCTTCTCAGATTTAGCCTTGATAGAAAGCAAAAGCAATGATAAACAGCACGTGTTTGTGTAAATCCTGACCCATGTGCCCTCTAACTCCTCAGATGACTGAGTGAGTGAAAACACACACATGCATTGTGATAGTGTGTGCATAATACTGTCACATGTAATGCCAGAAGCAGGGTGACATAGAGAGGGCAAGTCACAAGTTTTCAGGACTCTAAATGAAGTTTTGTTTTGTCAGGGCCTAAGAGAACCAGAGCCACGTGAAATCATGGCCCTTAACCACCACATTTCCCACATATTAAGAGGAGAATTTGGATGCCTTTGCAGTCAGCTGGTCAGATTGATTCTTGCATGCTTCTTGCCTCCACTCTGTTTCAACCTAGGAGATGTCTCTGTTCTGGTTGAGGCTGAGTGATATCTTTTTATGTAAGATCATATCTTTATCACCTCTCTACCCACATGGCTCCCAAACTTGAAACTCCCAGGTTTTAGCATAAAGCTTAATATGTGCTCCATAAATGTTTGTAGATTCTATTAATGAATAAACAGATGTAGCTCTGGCTACATTTGCAGCTTCAACACCCTGCATAACTGTATGCAGTACTGACCCTGAAGATAAGAAAAGCAACGTAACTGACACTGTAAGAAAATGTTTCTTGTTTATACTCATGCATCTTGAACTTTGGCTGATCTAAGCACAAAAAGAGCTCTTTCAGTTCAGAGAAAGGAGGTTTATGATGAGTGGGAGAGCTAAGAACAATGGGCTCAATTGATATACTGGAGATGCTCTCAGCTTCCGAGAGCCTGGAAACTCCATCTATAGTTCAGTCCCAGAGGGCAGAGCTAAATAAGGGCAGACTAACACAACTTTCTTGGGAACTAGCTTTCTGCTTCTCTAGGGGAAAATACATTCACTTTACAGCATCATGAATCAATTCTCCAAAATATGGTGCTATGTCCTTTTTTGCCAGTGTCTAAAAATAAGGCCTTCTTATATCTTTATTCTTTTTGTCTTAAAGTCATCATCCAACCAGACTTGCTTTCAGATTATTGATTGTGATGAAGCAGCAATCAGGAAATTAAATTGAAACAATTTTTTAAAAATTCATTTTACTGTATTTTTTCAATTACCATTTATCCCTCTTATATGTTCTTCTACCTCTACCATGAAACTATTTTTAAATGGCTATTTTAATTAATTTGTATGTTTATTTTTATTGGTGTTCAAATATAGTTGTCTCCATTTTTCTACCACCACTTTCCCCCACCCCCCCATCCCCACCTCCCACCCTCGATCCTACCCCCCTTTGGCTTTGTCCATGGGTCCTTTATATATGTTCATTTACAGCCCTTTCTCTTCTTTCCCACATTATTTACCTCCACCCTCCCCTCAAGAAATTATTTTTTAATGGAACTCCTTAATTGACAGCTGACTTGTTGCCCCAGCTAAAGTCTCCTTTCTCTCCAACCATGTTCCCTGCCAGCTGCGACTGTAAGACAATGAATCCATACCTAATTTTAAGTCAGATTTATTTTTGTAAGATTTTATTTGTTTATTTTTAGAAAGAGGAGAAGGGAGGGAGAAAGAGAAGGAGAGAAACATCAATGTGTGGTTGCTTCTCATGTGTCCCCCACTGGGGACCCACCTGCGACCCAGGCATGTGCCCTAACTGGGAACTGAACCAGTGACCCTTTGATTCACAGGCTGGCACTCAATCCACTGAGTCACACCAGCCAGAGCTAAGTCAGATTTCTTTAGGCTACTCATTAAAGTGCTGACCAAGAGCACCAGATTCTAGCCTGGGGTTGTCACAGGCATTTAATGCTGTATCCCAAGGGCTAGTGGGTTGACCAATCAGAGTAGTAGATGTCACTCATTATTTTAATACTGTCTTGCCACAAACTATTTCAATTTATATTGCTCTTACCATATGTTCTCTGCGTTGACATTCAATCTTTCCTCCAGTACTTTCTAGATACAGCTAAGCATTGCTCATGTATGAATCATTAAGGGCTCATTATTGGAAAATTCAAATATTTCAAAGAAAAGCTAAGAATAATTCTAAAGACACCAGAGCTGGGGGGGGCACCATTATTGTATTAAAGAAGTAATCCTGTTTGATTCTGAATTAGCAGATCACTCTGAAACCTAACTCAAGATAAAAGAAACCTTAAACCACGCAATGAATTGTTATCAACACCTCAATTCTAATCCAAGCTCAAAAATGTTCTTTTTGGGTTTCTTTGGGTTATCAGTGTTTCTATTTCTTAGTGCCACCAGCTATAGAACTAGAAGTGATTTATCTAGTATATTTTAGAGAATTGTTGTGAGAATGACTTGGATGACCTGAAAAATTAATGAACTTCTTAAACAAAGCACAATAAAGATATAATTATTCGAGTTCTATTGTGGGGTTAAAGAGAACAATTCACTCAGAGGACACAATGTTTTATTGAGAACATTCTTAATTTTATTTTCTTTAATTTTATAAAATACATTTTGTAAGATAAGTTTCTAAAAGCTTATCCATTATGTGTGTTAAAATTGAAATTCTATATCAGAAATGAGGCAAACTCTTGCAGTTGATTAACTCTCTTTGTGTGTGTACCTGTGTATGTATGCCTGGGGGGTTTTCAGGAAAGGCTGGTTATTTATGTTGTTAAATAAAAACAAAACACAAGGTATGGATTACTTCACTTTTTTTTTTTTTTTTTTTTTTGATCTTGATTGGTTTCTTACAGAACCTTTTGCATCTCCTTCCTCTATGCAGCCTGGAAGCTTATCTGGTATACGGGTCTGAAAACAAATATCAAGTATCTTTTTGTAAAGATATTATATCTTCTTAAACATTGCTGAAACCAGTTTGGGAGGGAAACATACAACTTTTTACAACAAAAGAGCCGCCTACAGTTATACCCATAAAATCTTTCTTTCAATAAAGACAAATCAGCCTTTTGTCTTTAAACCAAAGTTCATAAACAAGAAAGAGAAGATTAAAACCTGAGAGCTATTCAGGTTTCAAAATCTTTCCACCTTTCCTTTTCTGCGGAATCTTGCCAACTGAATAGCGGACAGGTGGTGCATTCAGTTATGTGTTCTACACCAAAAGAGAATAACCTGTGTGATAAATCCAACTCTTTAACACACCAAGGTAACATTGCTATATCAAATCATTTCCCACTAGCTAGAAAAAACAGTCAACTAATAATTAAAATAATAGGTTATTCAAATTCACTAAATCTGTTTCTGCAAAAGGCAGAATAATTTATAGAAGATTACAATAGATGCATGGAACTAGCCAATTTTATGTATCATTTGTGATATTTACTATCCAATTTTCATTTGTTAGATAATCATATTCAAAGAATCATTCTCCAGACATTTCTGGTACAAACCCATCCAAGTGAAAAACAAACTGGAAAATGTGAAATGTGCATCAATCTGAAACAAATCAAGATCTTCAAATCACCTAGAGTGACTGAATGGATAATACCCCATGAGAAGAGCACCATTGTGAAGATATGACGGAGGCCAGAGTACACAACTAATTAACAGAAAAAAAGAAGACATGCTATCATAGAGTTATCTACCCTGTGTCTATCAGAGGGCTGGCTCAGTTTACACCATTAGCCACTAGCAACTGCTGCTTCTTAAGTGAGTCTTTTTTTTTTTTAATCTGAGCTAGTTTCTCTCTATTCTCAGCTCCTTGCAAACTACAGGGTTGTCATGGTAGCTGCTCTTAAGGAGGAAGGAGTGAGAAAATGCTGATAACACCCTGTTTCTCTTCTCTAATGAGGTGCAATACCAGGTTTCTCCTCTGTCTACACAGACACTACGCTCCCTTATGCTGTAAGTAAGGTTGGCTGAGTTACGGCTTAAATAGTCCTTCGCCATTGGGGTCAGTGCTCTCTTTCTATGGGTGAAAGATCCTTGCTTTGACCCCTTTCTTCCAGCTGCAATAGGTAGATTTGGGGAAATGCTCTCATTGTTTTACTGGCATTCCTTTTTTTCTTCTATCTTCAGTGGTAATAAGGAGACAGGACTGAATTCTCTCTTTTGCATACCAAGGAGAATATATTTGGTCCCTATAGATGGTAATAGGATCAGGTACATTCTTTCTTTCTACCTGAGCATTTTTCTTTTCACTTTGTTTCCATCAGTGGAAGTGCCCTTTGAGAAGAAAACACTCCCTGGTCCTCAGGAGATGCTTGAAAGTTGTGATATATACTCCATTTCTTTGTGGTTTGCAGTTGGGGAGTCACCATCGTAAGCATTTCCCATTTCTAGCAGGAACCAGCTGTGAAGCAAAATTACTAAAACAAATACATATGAGGGGAGAGTCCACAGAGAGACATCAATCACCACAAGACTCTCCTTTCTTGTTACACTCATCAAGTAAGAAGAGGGCCAGTCAGTGGCAAAGGCAAAGAGTTAACATGGGAGACGTAGTATGTAGGCTGTGCGGTTAGAGCCTCACTAACTAGGGAAAGGGAAGTTTCTACAGGCAATCAGAACTTGGTGCCTCGGCCCATAAGTTTAAGGATGGCAAAGTTGTAAGTGGCAGCAATCATGAAGGTGAGCTGTAGGGAACAGAAGAGAGAATATGAGTGTGAGTAGGAAAGGAAACTATCTCCCTCCTCCAATATTCTAGGGAATAAGGAAGGAATGAATTAAATTATAGCTAAATAAAGGAAGAAAACTTGTTCTTTAAAAAGTATCACATCCCAGGCTTTTGTCCTATCTACCTGACTACCAGTTTTCTCTGAAACATTTCCTTCCAATGGCCCAGGCCCAGAGAACAAACTCATCAAGGATTTATTCCACATCTACGCTTGGCCTAATAGACATTTCCTGAGGGAAGTGAATAATACATGGGCTCTGCCATCACCTTACCCACATGTCTAAGTGACCTGGAATGGTAGGGTGTTTGCTGCAGGCAATGCAGCCCTGCAGTGCTTAATGCATCAGTTTATTTTACAAAATGAGAAACAACTAGACTATATAAAACCCTCAGCAGTAGGGTCCAGGCATTCTGTGAGGTTATCCTTGAACATTCACCAATTATTTAATGACTTCAGATAAATTGTTTCACCCTTCATTGCCCTAGGTTTTTAATGTGAACAATGAATGAACTACCTTGACACTGTGCTATAATACCACCAGCGGAACTTGGAATATAGAATTACATTATAGTAATAACAATTCTCATATTGTTATGGGGTCCTTCCTGTTTTTATAGGAGAGTAACTAAATCCCTTGGGGAATATCCAAGATGGAGTCATATTTACAGTATATGGAATTTCAGGCTTTGGAACACTATGTTTAGTAATGTTTCAGTGTTCTTAACACTGATCTGACCAGGATATGTTGGGAATTAACTGTAATGTATGGCTGTAAGTCATTTGATGATATCATATGCTCTGTAAATGCTAAATACTATTATTTTTGACTATGAATCTCTTACCTCCTCTTTCCTCATTTGCTTTGTTCCTAATTTCTGGTTTTTCTGCCTTGTCAACACAAAGTAAAAGTGCACAGTCTCTACAGTTTGCTGTCTCTTCCCAGTAGCTTCTCTCTATCATTTTAAGGTTAGAAGGAGTCTATTTTTTGACTTTCAGTATAGGTAGACCCCAGTTATTGAGGTCCATTTATTTGCCAGTATCATTCAAAGACAACTCACCAGCGAAACCAGTGTGGTTGCAGCCCCCACAAATGCAGCAATAAACAGGTGGAAGGTCATTTGGAACTGCAAGAAAATGCAAAAAGAAGAATTGTTTCTTGCAACAGAAGAAATATGCTCTACTATATATCATGAACTCAGCTTTTTTTAAAGAAAAAGATGTTATTTATTTATTTTTAGAGTAAAGAAGGGAGGGAGAGAGAGAGGGAGAGAAACATCAATGTGTGGTTGCCTCTTGCATGCCCCCTACTGGGGACCTGGCCTGAAACCCAGGCATGTGACACAGACTGGGAATAGAACTCACAACCCTTCGATTCACAGACTGGCACTCAATCCATTGAGCCACACCAGCCAAGGCAAATTCAGCTTTCTGAATATGCGTTGATATCTTTCTCTGTTATTTCTGCATCTCTAAGTTGTCACTTCTCTGATGGTAGATCTTCCATTCTTCAATGTATACCAAAATACCTAGCCCCATAACACCCAGAACATAGAGTACACATGAAGTACTCATAAAATATTTTAATCAACTTGTTCCTTACAATTGTGTCCAAGATCCCAAAATTTTAAGTCAGCATTTTGTTTTCAAATAAGTTATTTTTTGCCTTCTTCCTCAGGATTATTTTTATTCCTCTGCTTCATTTGTGTATAACATCTGTTCTCAATATAGTATTTTCCTTTTTCAAATGTACTGTTTTTTACTTCTCACTAGAGATTGAGAAGTTCCAAACTATAAGTGTTTTGTAAAACATATGAACATCTCTAAGCACAATTTTCTTGATGGTTCTTTTTTAACTAAAAGAATGAAAATTT
Organism: Anoura caudifer; assembly: GCA_004027475.1. Classification (NCBI taxonomy): domain Eukaryota; kingdom Metazoa; phylum Chordata; class Mammalia; order Chiroptera; family Phyllostomidae; genus Anoura; species Anoura caudifer. The sequence continues at coordinate 53,405 of PVKU01002613.1, forward strand.
TCATTTGGGGGATTTTACCATTAAGCTATATCTTCACCTAAAGTTACAAATTTCTCTTTCAAGGGAGGGGGTCTTGGAACAGAAGGCTTTCTACGCACCTCTAGGGAACATAGATATTTTACTATCTATGATCATTGGCTCAGGTACACTGAGCCATTTTTTTTTATCCTCATGTGAGGACTTTTTTTTTTTCATTGCTTTTAGAGAGAGAAGGGAAAAAGAAAGGGAAAGAGAGAAACATCGGTGGGAGAAAGAAGCATTGACTGGTGGCCTCCCATACACAACCAGACCAGGGACTAGCATCTATATCAGGGATCATATGCATCCAGACCAGGGATTGTTCACATCCAGATCAGGGGTTGCATGTGCCCACACCTGGACCAGGGATCAAACCTGCAACCTAGGGATGTGCCCTGACTGGGAATTGAACCCACAATGTTTCAGTTACAGGATGACACTCTAACCAACTGAGCTATACTACTCAAGTCTATGCCGATATTTTGTAGAAGACAATGTCCTAACTCAAAATCCAGCAAACAGAAACTGTGATCCTTAAAATTAAAGGCCACAGGTAGGAATTTGTATGGTACTAGCCATTGCACTGTAAGGGAATCTAAATGTCCTACTCACCTCAGCTGTTTTGCAGATGGACAGAAGGTTAGAGCCACACACCTTGCCAGGGAAAGCATTCCATGGGAGAACACCTAAGTAAGACACACAAATCAACTAAGGTAAGCTTCATGGAGTTGTGGGGCTACATGAAGACTTTTCTTCAGAGCCTTTCTTTCATTTTTAATCATCCTGGCTGAAAAGTTGGATCCTACTAACAATCAAGATTCTCTTTTGTAAAGATTTACCAAAAATAGAAGGTAATATTGAACAATTGTAAAATCTTGTGTTTGTTATTGAAATGCAGTATTCTCGGTTGGGAACAGCAGTCAAATAGGATAGAGTTGTGTATACAGCCAAGAAACCTCCACTTCCAAGAAGTTCCTTCCAAGGGAGGAAATATCTCCAATTTTGGTGGAGCAGGGATAACTAAGATCCAAGTTATCCCTCTTACTTTCCCCCATAATTACTACCCTCCTTACCCTAAGAATCAAATTTATAGTGTTTTCATAAAGGGGTTGAGAAGCCAAGGCACCCATGCACTAACTCACCGTACATTCTGGCATCAGCACAGAGGCTGCCTATACTGGCAGAAGTCTTGCTGGGGGAGGCAATAGACTGGCAGGTGGTCCAGGTGTTGAAGTAAATGTACACAGGCACAGCAGAACAGGCAAACACCAGGAGCCACACAACAGTCAGGGCATAGGTGATGCCCACAAACTAAAACAATTGATATGGGTTGGTTAGAAATGAGCATTAGCGTATAGATGTTAAAACACAAAGTGGGAGATCCTGGAGTGGCATGTACCAGAAATGGAACCAGATGCCAAGGATCTCCAACCAAATGAAATTAGTAAGCAAGGACCTCTGACAAATGTCATTGGCAGTATCTACTAGAGAACTGGCCCTGAGTGTGACAAAGGATGGCAGGAACAGGTTGGGGGTTGGAGTGAGAAGGATCCCTGGGTTAGAGAGGTTTCAGGAGATTTGTTGGGCAGATAAGGTGTGAGGAAATCAAAATAGATCTTGAAAGAAAGTTGTGCCATTTCTTGCCTTAGGCTGAGCTTAGAAAAATGTTTCTTGTCACAAGACTTTTCATCCCTAGTCATTAAACAAAGCCAATAGGAGATTTAAATTTCAGAGTCAAACAAAACCTTTCTAAGTCAGCTGCTGGTCACAAAAGACATCACCACAACCCACAGATGTTCAGCCCCAAAGGACCTTTTAACTCTCAAGACTGGAAACCACTGTGTGCCTCAGTAGAAGCATGGATGGTCTTCAGTCAAAAGATGAAGCATTAAATATGAAGATTTATCCTAGTTCCTCCTGGGACCTCCAACAGTGTATGATCCCAAAATATTGTGAATCCCACCTTGGAATCAATTATTTAATTTCCATGATCCACCATCCCTCTCAGATTAGCTACCTATGTCTCAGCTGCATGGGTGACATTTTAGATTCTTAGGCAGTCAGATCTATTCTTGTTATGGTCCCTCCAAGGAGGGAAGTAAAGGGATACCAACGGATGACTTAGAAATGGTCCAATTATACAAAGCATTCCATAAAACTCATGCTTTTTATTTTGAGATTAAATTTTCTAGGGAATTTTACAAAGGTGAGGCTAAGCCAGATTGGCACCACGTTCTTCCTGACCTTGTTCAGCTGTAGCCATCACTTCCTCACTAAAAGGCCAGGTACCTGGAGAGGAACCAGCCTTGTGAGAGGGTGAGGACACAGAATTACACCCAATTGTCCCCCACCCCTTGTTATTGCCACAAAATCCTGAGTATGATCACCTTGTCGGGATGTCCTAGCCATTTTCCCAAACAATGACACACCCGCTCCAAAGAATGAACTTGATGTTGGCCTCTGGAACCCCTCCCCTTCTGGCCCCCTGTTACCGTTGCGCTCAGGCCCTTGCCGCAGATGGTGGTCTTGTAGTCGCCAAAGATCTGCCTGACTGCACCAGTAGTGTAGAAACCCTCAGCCAGCAGGAGGGCCCCATAAAGGAAGAAGAAAGAGGCAGTTCCATAGATGACATACTGGAAGGCATGGATCCTGCATTAACAGACAAGTAAGACCAGAGAAACTTATTAATATGATTAATAAGATTAATAAGAAGAACCAGTTCCATTCCTGCATAAGTAAGGTGGACACTTAAATGGGCACATAAACAGGGCTCAGGAATCTTTAGAGGGATCACTAGGCTCCATCTCCATGCTTGCACCTTATCTGGATTGAAGTAAAGGAAGACAGAAGTGTGTGGCTAGATGCACATGTTTCTCCACCCACACCTTGCCTACCCTATGACCTGAACAATCAGAACTCTACTCTCCTTTGCCTGACTCTTCAGAGATGCTCCCTCAGAGGAGAGACGAGAGAGGAGCTGGACAAGAAGACCAATGAAGGAACAGAAACCTAAATTGCTCTAGGAATAGAAAAAGCTAGTGCTGGGCCTGAGTGGACTCAAGTGGTGTGTCAGACCAAGTATAGTGACCCTACTCTGTCCAGTCATTATGCCTCCCTGAGTTCTCTGTACCTATCACTTTGGAAGCTCCAACTCAGTCAATGTTAACCCTATTGAGCAAGAGTTTGAATGCATGGAAGAGAACAAGGGCTGGGGGAGTCGCAAGCAGACAGGCACCTCTTTTCTGAACTTGGCATTTTTCCCTTATTTATGGGTTCAGATGTGGTATAGGTGAAATCTGCACACAGAGGAGGACTCAGGAATCCTTCCCAATGCCACACCAATCTCCTACTTGTCACTAAGGTACTTATGAGTTCTGTATCTACAAGATGTAAAGAAGGAAAAAGAGAGGGGTTTGTGTAGGATGACAAGTACTCACACATTGATAAGATACTCATAGTCCTGGTAGTTTTTGGAGAAATAGGTCTCAATTAGTTTTTCTGTACCAGTGAGGGCTTCATGTCCACAGCCACAGAACAGTGCCACCCCAAAGAAACACAATCCAGTGGCCACCAGGGAGGCAAAGGGGGCCCCTACGAGACATCTTGCACAGCACTCTAACAAACCTGGGGAAGAAGGAGGGGAAACAGTCAGGAATGTACAATAGGAAGGCCATACCACTCATACCTCTACCAAACCAGTCAGACCATATGCTCACATGCATGGATGGAGTCTCACCTCAGAGTCCAAGAAGCAGGAGAGTATAGAGCTTTAGGCTTCTGGAATGTGAGATTGACCCTAAAACTATGCATTCCAGATGGGGGAAACTTTGGAAATTGCATGCTCCTGGATATTCCTGAACATTGTGTGAATATGCTGCATGAATGCTTGATTCTTCTTAGTCTAGATATGTGGACAGCAGTCCAAGGAGATGGAGGGGACTGGCAGAGGACAGAAGATGGTAATGGGAGAATTACTATTATTATTCCCAGTAATAAAAATTCTTAGTGATTTTCAAACATTTTTCCATGGCTGATTTGTCCCCTTATATTGCTGCTTAGCCAATGTCCCCATCCTCAGTCTTACATAGCATTTCTGTCAAAATAGCTACAAAGAGACTTTATACAAAGCCAGCAGAGCATGAAACATCTTACTGGCATGACAAAAAGAGACCAGGGCTTTGGAACACAGGTGTCTTAAAGTGCTAACAGTCCCTGACATTGCCAGACCTTCTGAGACAGGAAAAGCGCACAAGAAGTCTCAGGCTCTAAGAGCAGCTGTGCCACCACTAATAGGCCCATGGTCTAAGGTGCCACATGAAGTAAAACTCAACAAATTTTAGGTAGATGATTGTCTAGACTCCCTCTGGTCTCTTGGTCTGATCCCCAGAAAGTAGAAGAAATAAAAACATTAATCTTGTCAGAAAAGAATTCTTTATATATATATATACACACATATATAAATACACATGCAAATTTTATATATCTATTCATATATAACATATAGATACGATATATGAAGTATTTTATATTTTTGTATATTATAGGTACATATGAGTTATTTATACACATACACACACAAATAATCAGCAATTGTGCTGAAAAACTGCTATTTTGGAAAAGCATCTTGGGAATTCTTATAAAAAGAAAATAAATTGTATTAATTTTTAGATTTGAATTTTTATACAAAGCTCACTTATCTATACCAGAGTATCAGGTACCACAGGAGCCCTTTGTCCAAACTTCCTAATACTGATACAGTTTCTTTTTAGCTCCAAGTGCTTGATCATCTGATGATTTGCATGGTTGAATTGCGCCAGTATGAACAGATTCTAAATGACCAAATTATATCTATAATGAGAAACTTGAGTTAGATGCATTTGTCTCTGTTCTCAGAGCTACAGAATGAGTGAGTCCTGTACCTGCCATCCCCTAAAATGACAGCCCTTCCTTGTCCTCAAAGAGCATCTTCTTCAAAGATTCTTTTATATCACATCATAAATTAGGCTTGCAAGCCCAAGCCAAGCAGAGTAAGTAGTTAACATTTGCAGAACTGAATTTGTTTTCTTTTCCAAGAAATGAAGCACTGCTGTCAAAAAGCTTGGCCTCTTTTGGAAGCAATTTGTAGCTGTGCTGCTGTAAGTAAAGGTAGAGTTTACTTAGCATGAACTTTGTGATAGTTCTTGGTAAGAGTGTCTCATCAGAACTGGTCCATGGTGTGTGTGTGTGTGTGTGTGTGTGTGTTTGCACATGCACATACATGTATACCTGCACATATGCACACACATGCATGTGTACACCAGAGAGAGAAACACAGCATTTGAAATTGATTATTATTATCAGGCAAATTTCAGAAATTGGTCTTCCTTTCATAACAGGTTAAAATACTAGATGCATCCTGTAAGTCAGGAAAAGGAGCTTGAGCCCTGGCTGGTGGGGCTCAGTGGATTCAGTGTTGGTCTGCAAACCAAAGAGTCACTGGTTTGATTCCCAGTCAGGGCACATGCCTGGGTTGCAGCCTAGATCCCCAGTAGTGGGTGTGTGAGAGGCAACCACACATTGATATTTCTCTTCCTCTCTTTCTCCCTCCCCTCCCCTCTCTAAAAGTAAATAAAATCTTTTTTAAAAAGGAGCTTGAAAATAAGCAGTGCTGCCATTTTCTTTCTCTTCCTATCCAACTTTTTCCCACCCCCAAACTCTTATACTTTTCTAGTAAAGAAGGTCTCTGAAGCCTGGAGGTGGGGGGAGGGAAACGTCAGTGACCCCACTGTTCCCTCTCTCCCTAGCACAGGGTCAGGGCTTAGACAGAGCCCTCCATGCTCCCTCAGACAAAGAAGCCTTGTTTTTCCCAGAGATCTCAGGAGCCTCATTGGTATTCTGCAGGGGCCCGCAGGCCTGGGCATGAAGAGGGGGCCAGAGTCAAGAAACAATGGCAGAACTGTTTGTTTAGAGTAAGGAGAGCCATCCACCCTAGAAAGTGACTATCCTGTGCCCACTCACTCACCCCAGGTTTTTCACCCTGGGAAGGGCTACATGGTGGTGCAGGTGTGATCAGAGATGGAGAAACTTGAAGTCTTGCTAACCAGAGAATTCCACTCTTAAGTTTTAGCTGATGCCCCCTCTAGAGCTGTAATCCTCTTTAGTGTATCTAATCCCTTGATCATTATCCACATAACCAGAGAGTGTTATATGTATTGTTCTTACTGGGTGATGAAGAGCTAAACCTCATACTCCCTTTTTACATCCATTTTTCCTCTATTTTCTTAGAGCTCAAATAACATAGCAAGTCCTTTTCTGCCCTATGGCCACTCAAAGCAAGAGACAAGAAGGACATAGGCTTTAATGAATCTCTAATGTGGAGTCGAAAATAAATGACCCTAGATAAATCTATCACTGTTGAGCTATAAACAGTTCAATATCAACATAAGCATCAAATGTCCATCTCTTCACAATTGAAATGAAATATTTGTTCTGGGGGCATTTACGTCCAGCAGAAGTGAAGAATCTGTCAGTTTGTCTAAGCAAAATATCAAATTCTGGGTTCCAACAGGGGAAAAACTCAGAACATGCAAGAAATTGTGTCTTCTTCAAAGTAGCTGACAATCTAAACATTCTGAGAAGGGTCCATTGGGTTCACTTTCATTTTTCATAGCCCAAGAAATGTCCATGGGGATGGGGAATAAGAGCCTAAAGCTATAGGCTCTCCATTTCAGAATCCTTCAGGTTGAAAAGGTATTGTGTAATTCTGGAAGGCTATGAGGGATTCTGAAGAAGTTTCTTGCCTCTCTCAAGAAACAGTCTCACATTTTCCAGGCTAAGTAAGTAACTGCGACATAGTAAAGTTGGCATAAAAAAAACTGTATAGTAATCATATTACCCACTGCGACTCAGTTGTATTAAAAACAACTAACTTTGATGAGAGATCATAGAGAAAAATAATGACCCTCCCCCAGTGTTTCCCTTTCATTTCTGTTTATGTGGATTCAGTACAGTTATTAAATACAATAGCACTGACCTAGATCTTATGATAAACAAGAGGGAATTATAAGGCTTGGTCCCTTTTTTCAAAGACCTTTTTAGTCTTGGGGAGAACAAACTTATGTCTATGAATCAAAGACCAAAACTACCTATCATCTTGTGTTAAAATGTATATAACCAAGTCCTAGGAAAATGTAAAGAATGTGGAAATATTCAGTGTTGACTAGATTTATCTGCAAACTCCCCAAACTAGTCTAATGGATCCGTGATAGAACTTCAAGCCCTTTTCACCAATGCTCTTCACAGGAGTTTGACAAAGATTGACAGGACTGTTGTGACATGTCCATATCTATCCCAGAGACTGTGTTGATCCTGATGCTGGCACTTTAAGCAGGAACCAAGAGCTCACAATCCCTCCCTCCTTTCCTGTGCCCTGGGCATGCCTCAAGAACAAGCTCCACGATGGAAATTCATTGTGAATCTGGAAACTCATCAAAGGGAGGAACGGAAGGGCTTCATCGAAGGGGATGGTAGAAAGAAACCAATTGTGCATTGCACAATTCCCACCCTGTCCCTTGAACCCAGCTAACAAAGGGAAAAATAGAGCCCTATACAATATAGCTAAACAACAGACAGGCTCATTGAGTAAAAAACTGGCCCTGTCTCCCTAGGTCTCTAATTCGCACTATAGTCTTACCCTCCTCCCAGATCCCACCCCCTTAACCTCACCCCATGAACAGAGGTCTCCTTGATCAGAGCCTATAAGCAGTTGACAGGGCCAAGATGCTAGAGCAGCAGTGACTGGTACTAGGGATGGATGGGGATCACTGGGTGGGTTTTAGGAGTAAAACAACAATTATTAGGAGGTACCAGCAACAAAGACTTTTGCTTCTGGCCTTATCCTGGTCAAAGTCCTGCCTATAATCTTGTCTTTCCTACATGAAATCAGCTCTTATACCACATTCAAAGGCTAGAAAGGAGCCCTGCAGCCACTGGGTCATGGAAATCCGAGTCTGCCAGATAGACAAGTCCTGTGGACAGAGTTAAAGCAAAAGAAATCCTAGCCTCCTCTTCAATTGGGTGTTATTACTACCATGGCAACCACATCTGGACCACCTTGTTTCCTATACTCTCAGCTCCTCCACAGCGCGCGTGCATGCACACGCACACACACACACACACACACACACACACACACACACACACACACACACACACAGAACCAATTTATCCCCAAACATTGGGAGGCTGGGGTAGAAGTTTGATTGTTAAACTCTATCCATAACAAACTGCCATCACCTTGCCCACATATAAGAAGGTAAAACAGAAGCAGCTGACACTAAGCTAAGAGACATTTTTTCATACCTTATTCCTTAAGTCAGTCTCCTACCAATGTCTCCTTTCTTCTTGATTGCAGTGTAAAGCTGATCTGGAGAAGTTTGATATCTTTTTTGGGATATCACTGACTCAGAGTCATGCCTGGCAGAGAGCTCAGAGGCCAGCACAGAACAGACAGATTGCCTTTAGGATCATTTGAAAATAGCCAAGGAGGAATTAATCCATTAGTAATTGCTGAGCTTATGATATAAGTTTAGCCTCTGGTGGTGGGAAAGGAAGGAACAGCTGTTTTGTTTGCCTTCCATGGTTGATGTGACCATTCCTGATCACTTCACTATTCTGACTAGACCTTACCCCAGACCTGAATTTCTGTGGGCAAGGAAGGCATTTCTACCATTGCTTTCTTTCAAAACTAAGAACTATCCACTGATGATGGTTTTCAGGGCTTCAGGATAATATGCAAAATGCAACAAGAGAAACAAGATGCCAGCCTGGGGTTCTGCCTTGATGGGCTTGAAGTCTGTATTTCCCCTACCCAACCAAGTCCCAAGAATTTCTTGAGCCATATTACTACTGAGATAGTTTTGAGAGAGTACTTCTAGTTGTCAGGCTGTTGAATAAATTAACTTTCCTAGCACAGAGCCACAACAAAATCCCCTAGAAGCAGAGCAGATTTTTACATCTGCCTGGCTCTCCAAGAACTCCTCTGGTTCTGCAGGGCTGAGGTGAGGAGTGGGGTACAGAAAACTGTCCATGATCATTTCAATAAGCATCTCTAAGAAGAATAAGTAAATGTGCTTGTTTGGATCTGTACCCCAAACTCTGTTCTTTTTAACTCCTGGCATTCTTGCAGCATTTTTGGTGTATGGTGGGTTGTTAGTTTTCAGGTATTTTGTAAAACTGGACCACTGCTCTGCTTCCACACTTTGCTTGGCCTACACTAACTTACTCTGAGCTAGCCAAAACTACACTGCTCAGCAAAGAGCCACCTTTGAAGGGAAACATCAAAGTCTGGTTACCAGGATAACAGCTACTGTTCTCAGACATTAGGCTTACAGGAGTCAATGTTTTTGCTCAGTAATGCCATTGTGTTACTGAGCAGAGACTAATCAGCTACTGTTCTTTGGGTCTTTCCCCATTCTAGTGTTATCCCAAAGACTCATTTGGAACATCTTCCCAAGTTGGGACAAGGTTTAAAGAACTATCATTTCCCCCATAAATCTTTTGTGCAGACACTACTGAATTCATTGTTCCTCTTTGCTTCCAATGCTACAGCATTCTGTATGGTTGAGGTAGTGAACTCCCTGTACCTGGAGATGATTAACAAGAGGCTGTAGGAACATTTAATTGGCTACTATAAAAGGGACTATTGCATTAAGGTTTGGCTCAGATAGCTTCTAAAGTTTCCTCCAACCACAGATTCCATGATGTAATTGTCTACTACAATTGTTAAAGAGCCACATACTTTCATCCCCTGAAGAAGTAATATTTAGCACCATTCATTACTCCCTCTCCATTTTAAAATCACAGCCTACCTAAATAGCTGCTCTGACATCAGGTAGGTTTTCTGATGTCAGGAATTGGGAAGGAATGGAGTTTCTTTGACATTCACACTCAATTGGTAAAATGATTCTTACCCAAATGCACAAAGTGCAGACAAAGAAAACCCAACCACTTTGGAAAAAATAAGAGTTAACCTGTACACAGGTTATTATATAATAATTGGTATTATCATAATTTACAATGGTTAGCCATTTTCAAAGGACTTTTACATCATTATTACTTGATTTTCACAACCTTGAAAGCAGACAAAACAGTTGCTGTGATCCTCATTTTCCAGAAGAAAAAGTGATAATTCACAATGACCTACCCATGGTCACGAAGTTCATATGTGGCAGATCTGGGGTATAAAATTGATTATACTGACTTTTAATTCAGTGCTCTGCCCTCTTAATTATCCTACCTGAAAACATGCTGAAAAGAGCTCTTTTGATGTTTCAGGATAAAACAACCTAAAAGCTGACATCATCTTAATAGAGTTGAAAACCTATCTGTCTGAATGTTACTGGAGTCTTCTGGGCACTACATTTGATGGTGAATATATGGAACAATAAATATTTATTTTATTTAGGATGTATTCAAGCTGCTACTCTTGTTTTGCCATGTTTGATCAATGTCTACATGTTTCTGTAGCATCTTGTGTGGACAAATACCCTTGTGCTCTCCACACCTTGCTCTGAGTAAACATTACCAGACACTAAACATCATAGCTTCTCTCTTTGTTCATGGAAACTGGAAAAGCCCTCAGTACTCAATCAAGTCAACAAGAGCCCTAAGGCCCTAGCAGCCTCCTTGTCATAGCAAGGATTTAGAGTTTGGACTATGCCCTCAGAAAGCTAAACCTGTGAATATTTGTTGGATATGGCCACCCATACATACATGCATGCACACACACACACAACTACTCATATCCATTAACCATGGTAAAGCCATTGAAGATTTTATTTTCATTTTCTGAACTTGAGATTGGCCTCTTTGGCCATGGCCAAGCCTGAATCTATTTTGCCTAATTCACCAATTTCCTACTGTTGCCAAACAGTGTCCAAATTTTGTATCAAGCAAGCAGTTATTTAGTACATCTGAGAGGTACCCAACAATCAGTTGCCTCCAGCAGAACCAGAAATGTCAGCTGACATGGCCATTACCAGGGTCTGAGAACCAAGGGAGAAAAGAAGGTAGAAGAAAATGAGGGGTTAAGAGGACACATAACCATATCCAGCCTGCTGGGCACTCTCTCCAAGGACCTATGGGACTTTGCAACTGCTGTGCTGGAATTCTTTGCTGATAAAGCATCAATCTCAATACAGCAGAGAAGGAGTTAATCTAATTGAGTATTAAAGAAATAAAAAAATAAAAATAAAACAAGTGCCAAAGCACAACTCACTTAAACCATTGAAAACCCTGAACCCCAAAGTTGGAAATTCTCTTGTGCATTCCTGTGCCTGTTTAAATATTCCATGCTGAAATTTTTGAAACTCACCCATGTTTTTGGGACTCTCTCAACTGTAGGCGGCTGGCTAGTCTGCTTTACAGCTTTCTTCAGCTGGAAGGATCCTGGTCTCTCTAGTCTCCTTCTTCGGTCCTTTACTTTTTCTCTCTGAATATCTTTGTCCTTTTCTCCAGCAATGAAAAGGGCTTTCTGATTGACAGCCAATCCCCTTAAAGGGATAGGCCCACTTTCCTCCTCCTTTCCTCCTCCCTTCTCCTCCCCTTGTCCCCACCTCCTCAGGGATACTCCCTTCTCTAAGGGCTCCATCTTTTCTGCCTCTCACTACCTTTTTTTTTTTTTTTGCTTTCTTTTTAGTTTTATTTTTTCTAAGAGTTGCCTATGTGGAATTTCACTTTGCTGCAGAGACATCTAGAAATGTGTTTGGGGCTAGAAATGCAAAAAATAAAAAATAAAAATAAAAAGAGGTCCTAGAAGCCTCCAACTAATACTTAGATCTATCTGGTATAGGATGTGGCAGCACAAGTGTCAGAAGCCATAGAAGTGGTAGCTCTGGTGAGGGGTTCAAGGTAAAAAACCTAGATGCTATCTTTCAGAGTCGTTCCTTCCAACTCTGGCACCAACCCCAACCCTCACTCATAGCTGCTCTTGGCCCTGTCCACATTTCCCTTCTCCTCACTCCTTAGCAAATAAACACCTACCCCACCCAGCCTCAGAAACATAGTAGAGAAGAAAATTTTGTCTTTTAAAATAATGTCCTCCAACTGAATAAGAACAAAATGCAAGCTGTTGACTCCACAAAGAGACTGTGACCAAGCACTGCATCAGTTTATCAAGAGGATAATAGAGACCCAGAGAGGAGTCAAGACCTGTGCAGGTTCACTGAATAGACTAAAGAAAAGGTCAGAGTTAAGAGTGTGGATGATTTCCAAGGAAGATAATTGACTTTGATACAAGTCAAGAACATGATCTGGGAATCAGGTAGTCAGTATCCCATCCTGAGAATGCAGTATCATTGGAGAGCTAATGCTAGGCTCACAGAGGTGGTATGTGTTGGATTGAAGCAGCAGGTGCCAGTGAGAGTGGAGAGAAGGGGAAAAGAAATATAGTGATTGCCCCTGACAAAGAAACACTAAGAAAAAATGGCCAAGTAGCAAAAATATGGGACTAATATATGAAACCTGCCTTACCAATAATAGTTGTTTCTAAAGACTATGAAGGTATTTGAGTGCCAAGAGCAATTAACCTGGGAAGGTTTTCTAAAAAAGGCGATTTTTTTTGTAAACGTACCATAGTTTTTTGATCCACTCATTTACTGATGGGCACTTAGGTTGCTTCCAGCACTTGGCTATTGTAAGTTGTGTTGCTATGAACATTGGGGTGCATAGGTGAACCTTAACCAGTGTCTATATAGGCTCTTTATTATTGTTCTTTATCCTTTAAGGAGCCTCAAATAGGCATAGATTTCTTGAACTTCAGGCCCACATCCTATATGGATGACCTATAAGGAAGGTGTTAGCATATAACTGGAGGAGTACCTGTTGGAAGACTCCAGAGAAAGCAGGTATGGGCCTCCAGAATTTTCCTATGACTTTGCCTTTGGGTCAGAGAGGAAAGGATGTACTGAGCAGAGTCTAGAGTCTTCCTGCAGAGGCAGAGAGACAAGATTGTCTTACACTTTTTTCTTTGAGCTATAACCTTGAACTTATTTCTGGCTTGGACTCTGCTGTTAGGAAAAGGGTGAGTCTTCTACAGATGGCCTTTTGGGTCCACTGGAGTACTGAGTTCTTCAGTATTTGAGGCTTGTTCAGAGTCCTAGAACTCTGGGTCCTTTGCTCTCATACCATCCCCAAGGAGAAAAGATCCTTGTAAATGCAGCCCTTACTGCAGAATGGTACAGAAGTAGCTTTCTAGAGCAGACCAGAATAAAGCCATATGACTGAAGGTAGAAGGTCCCAAGACCCCTGATCTCACCAGCCCTGCTTTACAGCCATACCCTCTACCTGTTGAAGAAGCTGGGTTGTAGGATTGTGCCAACAATTAACTTCTGGATAGTTTTTTGTTAGAATGGCCCTGAAGGAGAGGGAGGATCAAGAGCAAGAAATCCCCAAATGTGCACCCTCAGCTACTCAGATAACAGAAGGAACTTAGTCCAAACTTTGGGGGTTCTGATTTATGGATTAGAGAGATGGTTTTTAGGGATTAGATAGACAAGATAGGGTTGCATGCAAGGGAGACTGCTCAGGCTGAGCCCTCTCATAAAGCTGCCCCTGGATTTTCAGCAGCAGCTCTGAAGACTGCTAAGATCTTCAGAAGAAAATTTGTGTTCCCAATAAACCCACAGATACCAAATTTTCAACCATGTTCACCTAACACACATTCTCTTCTCCTTTCCTCCATCTCTATTGCCTTACTATGCATTTTGTATTCTCCACAAGTCTCAATCTATTTTGATCTCTCTCCTCTGTCTCTGTTTCTCTCTGTGTATCTGTTTCTCTGCCTCTCTCTTTTTCTCTCTCTACACTCCTTGATGGAACATGTCTTCCTGTCTCCACCTAGTTCTTATACGCAGGGATGAAAAAGGGGCTTGGCCAGGTGACTGCATCATGTTCACTGTCCCCAGTGCCTTAAGGTTCCCAGCTCCCCAGAGTCTAGTGTGTTGCAGTCACCCCTTTTTCCTAACACTCTGCCTCAGCACCCACTAACAAGCCCTCTCCTGATCCTTTCCCAGGGCCCTGATAGGTTTTCTTTCCAGGCCCCAAAGGGTGTTTTTTAAATTTACCCACCCGTACCTATTTCTTTGATCCTGCTTCCAATGGTTCTGTTGGGTGTTCATGGCAAAAATTTTTTTGAGTCCAGCTGGGTCCCCAGCAGTGCCCAGGGATTCCTTAGGAGGGCACTGCCAGCTTTCTTGGTGGCAGTCTGCTGCCTGCACTTTTTGCTTGTGGGAACAATGTAGGATTGTACAAAAGTAGTAAACAGTTTGCTTCATGCAACTCTGATGGGACCTCAGAGTATCTGGGCCCCTTTGATCATAACTTGCTTTGGTTGTGCAACTTTCTCACAGATAAATCCAAAACTCTTGGATATTGCCTTCACTCTCTGCTCTGTGGTCCCATAGTACCTGATCCTTGAAGGCTACTGGGCAAGTGGGCACTTTTTGCTCCATTATAAAGACTGAATTCTGAAACTCAGGGAGTTCCAATGAATTTTTCCTAGGAAATTAAATAAGGGTTCAAGTGCCCAATTTAACAGTCCACTTCTCCAAGTCAACATGGAAGATCATAAAGGGGAACAAAAAGATATGGTCCTAGTGAAAGCCAGGAGTCACCTGCTAGCGTTTGAGCTTATGGAGCTGAGTTTTTGCTTCTTCTCCACAAGGTAATGTCCTCTTAGGACAAGTTTAGGAAGGCAAGTAGCTTTTTCTTACATCTTTTGTAGTCCTGGCACAGAAGGCTGGCTACCAAGCAGGCAATATATTATACTCTATGTACTTGCTGATAGAGCTTTCCATATACAACTTCATGTTAAGTGCCTTGACCATGTCTTTCTGGCCAAGAAAGCTGAGGGCTGAGGGCCAGAGATGTCACATACTTTGAGCTAGCACAGGCAGGTGGAGGCTGCTCTCTGAATCCTGAAGATTCAGGGAGAAGTGCGAGGATGGATGAGAGCAAGTGATGAGTTGAATGTGTATTTGGGAGGGGGAGATGCCCATGGCTTCTGGTAGAGTGGAGAGCAGAATAATCAGAGTAGGACTTCTGATCAAGATGGAGGCATAGGTAAACACGTATTGCCTCTGCACACAACTATAGCAAAAAATAAAACTAGACTACAAAACAAATATCACAAGAATTGTCAGAAAATCTAGCTGTGTGTAGGTTGGACAACCAAGCATTTAAACAAGTCACATTCATCCAGATGGGTAGGGGAGGGAGAGACATGGAGAGGCACAGAGAGGTAAAGAGAGGTAGAGAGGCCCAGAGATGGGAATGGGTGGCTGCACATCCATATGTAGTGCATAAAAATCAAGAAGGATACCTCAGAAGGAAGGGATACCTTGGGAGTGAGGGGTCCCAGCCCCATACTATGACCCCAGCCCAGGGTTCAATTGCCAGGAAGATAAGCCCCTATAACATCTGGCTGCAAAAAACAGTGGGGGTTGGGGCAGTGGAAAAAGCTACAGGATTCTTAAGAGACTCCTCTTAAAGGGCCTACCACAGAGTTAGGACTCATGCAGACTCACTCCCTCTGGGATTCAGCACCAGGGTAACATCTGGAAGGACATGTGGCATATGGGGAGAAATTGAAGTGACTGGCATTAGGCTGATTGCTGGGAGAGAGCTTCCTCCCAGGCAAAACTCCAGAGACCAGGGAGTGGTATTGTCCCCTCTCTGAGCCTTACCCCACACAGAGCCACAGAGCACTGACACAGGTTGTCCTGCCCTGGTGAATACCAAAGGCTCCACCCCGCACAACTTAACATGTGTGGTTTTCTACAACAGGCCACACTACTAAGACGGGGAGTCAAAGCACCTCTACCTAATACACAGAAACAAACATAGGGAGGCTGCCAAATTGAGGAGAAAAAAATATGGCCCAAATGAAAGAAAAGAACAAAACTCCAGAAACAGAACCAAACAAAATGTAGATAACCAACCTATCAGATGCACAGTTCAAAACACTGGTTATCAGGAACTCACTGAGTACTTCAATAGCATAAAAAGAGACCCAGGCAGAAATAAAGGTTGCATTAAGAGAAGTAAAGAAAAATCTACAGGGAACCAACAGTGGAGCAGATGAAGCTGAGAATCAAATCAACAATTTGGAAGGCAAGAAAGGAAAAGGCATTCAATCAGAATAGCAGGAAGAAAAATAATTCAGAAAAACAAGGATAGGCTTAGGAACCTCTGTGACATCTTTAAATGTACCAACATCTGATCATAAGGGTGCCATAAGGATAAGAGGAAGAGCAAGAAATTGAAAATTTATATGATAAAATAATGAAAGAAAACTTCCTTAATTTGGTGAAGGCAATATACATACAAGTCCAGGAGGTACACAGAGTGCCAAACAAGATAGACCCAAAGAGGATCACATAAAGACACATCATAATTAAAATGCCAAAGGTTAAAGATAAAGAGAAAATCTTAAAAGCAGTGAGAGAAAAGCCGAGAGTTACCTACAAAGGAGTTCACATAGGACTATGTAAACTTTACAGGCAAGAAGGGACGGGCAAGGAGAATTCAAAGTAATGAAAAGCAAGGACCTACAACCTAGATTACTCTATCCAGCAAAGCTACTATTTAGAATGGAAGGACAGATAAATTACTTCCCAGACAACATAAAACTAAAGGAGTTCATCATCACCAAGCCATTATTATATGAAATGCTAAAGGGAATTACATAAGGAAAAGAAGATCAAAATGATGAATATTAAAATGGCAATAAACTCACATCTATCAATAACTGAATCAAATAACAAATGAAGCAAACAAGCAGAATAGGAACAGAATCATAGATATGGAGATCATTTGGAGGGTTATTATTTGGGATGGGGAAGGGGAAAATGTGGGGAAGGTACAGAGATTAAGAAGCACAAATAGGTAGGTACAAAATAGGCAGGGGGATGTTAAGAACAGTAGAGGAAATGTTTAAGCCAAACAACTTATATGCACAACCTATGAACTAAGGAAAGGGATTGCTGGAGGGAGTGAGGGTACTGGGCAGAGGGGGACAAAAGGGAAAAATTGGACAATTGTAATAGCATAATCAATAAAATATATTTTAGAAAAAGAGAAATCTTGATGTCAACTAAGAAATTATTTTATCAGAACTTCTGGTCAAGATGGAGGCATAGGTAGACACTCTACATCTTAACACAACCAAAACAAGGACAAGAACAAATTTAAAAACAAAAAAACAACCAGAACTGACAGAAAATCAAACTGTATGGAAGTCTGACAACCAAGGAGTCGAAGGAACATTCATTCAGACCAGTAGGAGGTGTGTATCCAGGCAGCCAGGTGGAGAGGACTCACAGCAAGGCTGCGACTACAGGACCAGGGCAAGCAAGATGGTGGCTGGAGGAGTGGGCTGTCCTACATTTGAGTGCAGATAAACCAGGAGGAACAACTGGTGATCGAGACAGACTGTGCAACCTAGGGTTCCAGTGAAGGGAAATAAAGCCTCAAAACCTCTGACTTAAAACACCTGTGGGAGTTGAGGCAGCAGTGAGAGAAGCTTCTAGCTTTACAGGAAAGTTCGCTGGAGAGACATGCAGGGTCCTAGAACATACACAAACCCACCCACCTGGGAATCAACACCAGAAAAGCCCAATTTGCTTGTGGGTACCAGAGGAAGTGACTGAAAACTGGCAGGGATTGGAACAAATGGCATTGTTCACTCTTGGAAACCCCACACACACACACATACAGTGTCACAACACAGTGATGTGGGTTGCCCTGCCCTGGTGAACACCTAAGGCTCTCCTCCTTACATCAACAGGCACGCGCAGACAAAAAAAAAAATGGCCCAAATGAAAGAACAGATCAAATCTCCAGAAACAATACAACTAAGTGACAAAGATAGCCAATCTGTCAGATGCACAGTTCAAAATACTGATAATCAGGAAGCTCACAGAATTGGTTGAATACGGTCACAAATTAGAGGAAAAAATGAAGGCTATGGTAGGTGCAATAAAGGAAAATGTACAGGAAACCAACAGTGATAGGAAGAAAACCAGGATTCAAGTCAACAGTTTGGACCAGAAGGAAGAAAGAAACATTCAACTAGAACAAAATGAAGAAACAAGAATTTTAAAAAGTGGGGAGAGGCTTAGGAACCTCCAGGATATCTTTAAATGTTCCAACATCCGAATCATGGGGATGCCAGAAGGGGAAGAAGAAGAGCAACAAGTGGAAGAGTTATTTGAAAACACAATGAAGGAGAACTTCCCCAATCTGTCAAAGGAAATGACTTCCAGGAGTCCAGAAAGCTCAAAGAATCCCAAAGAAGTTGGACCCAAGGAGGAACGCACCAAGGCACATCATAATTACATTACCCAAGACTAAAGATAAGGAGAGAATCTTAAAGCAGCAAGAGAAAAGAAGATAGTTACCTACAAAGGAGTTCCCATAAGGCTATTAGCTGATGTCTCAAAAGAAACCTTGCAGGCTACAAGGGGCTGGGAAGTATTCCAAATCATGAAAGGCAAGGACCTACATCCAAGATTGCTCTATCCAGCAAAGCTGTCATTTAGAATGGAAGGGAAGATAAAGCGTTTCTCAGATAAGGTCAAGTTAAAGGAGTTCATCATCATCAAGCCCTTATTATATGAAATGTTAAAGGGACTTATCTAAGAAAAAGAAGATAAAAAATAGGACAGTAAAAAGACAGCAAACTCATAGATATTAACAACCACACCTAAAACAAAAGCAAACTAAGCAAACAACTAGACCAGGAGCAGGAACACAAAAATGGACATCACATGGAGGGTTTGCAACAGGGGAATGGGAGGAGGAGAGAGGGAGAAAAGGTAGAGAGAATAAGTAGCATAGACGGTGGGTAGAAAATAGACAGGGGGAGGGCAAGAATAGTGTGGGGAAAGTAGAAGCTAAAGAACTTATATGAAACATGGGCATGAACTAAAGGGGGAAATGTGGATGGGATAGGGTGTGCAGGGTGGAGGGGAATGATAGGGGAGAAATGGGACAACTGTAATAGCATAATCACTAAAATATAATTTTAAAAAAAGAAAACAAATGAAGGAGAACTTCCCCAATCTGGAAAGGAAATAGACTTCCAGGAGTCCAGGAAGCTCAGAGAATCCCAAAGAAGTTGGACCCAAGGAGGAACACACCAAGGCACATCATCATTACATTAGCCAAGATTAAAATGAAGAAGAGAATTCTAGAAGCAGCAAAGGATAAGAGGACAGTCACCTGCAAAGGAGTTCCCATCAGACTGTCATCTGATTTCTCAAAAGAGACCTTCCAGGCAAGAAGGGGCTGGAAAGAAGTATTCCAAGTCATGAAAGGCAAGGACCTACATCCAAGATTGCTCTATCCACCAAAGCTTTCATTTAGAATGGAAGGGAAGATAAAGTGCTTTTCAGATGAGGTCAAGTTAAAGGAGTTCATCATCACCAAGCCCTTATTATATGAAATGTTAAAGGGACTTATCTAAGAAAAAGAAGATAAAAAATATGAACAGTAAATGACAACAAACTCACAGTTATTAACAACCGAAACTAAAAAAAAAAAACAAACAAACAGTGAAGCAAACTGGAACAGGAACAGAACCACAGAAATGGAGATCACATGGAGGGTTATGAGTGGGGGGAGTAGGAGGGGGAAAAGGTACAGAGAATAAGTAGCATAAATGGTAGGTAGAAAATACACAGGAGGAGGTTAAGAATAGTATAGGAAATATAGAAGCCAAAGAACTGTTATGTATGACCCATGGACACGAACTAAAGGTGGGGAATGCAGGTGGGAGGGGGTGTGCAGGGCAGAGGGGGATAAAGGGGAGAAAAAATGGGACAACTGTAATAGCATAATCAATAAAATGTATTTTTTAAAAAAGAAATTTATTTATCAACCCCTCCTCTTGCACAAACACAATCCCTGCTACTCTCACAACACATGAAGGATTGCTCTACTCCTTTAATACATGAGCAAATTGAGACTAATGAAGCCCACAGCTAGCACTAGAAAAGCTGGTATTCAGATCTAGTTCTTCTAAGTCTGAGTCTAGTGTTCTTCCCATTCCTCAAGGGTGTTGCTGCAGAGAAAATATATCAGAAAGTGCTAAACTGAGTACTACAACTACAGAACAAATATATCAGGGATGGGGTGGGGAAAATTACTCTCAGGTGGAGGAGCCCCTGACCCTGGGGAGGTGGTTGAAGGGATTGGGGAGAGCCTCTTGCCAGCTCTAAGTCTCTGTGTCCCTCAGGCCAGCTCTAGAGCCAGCAGAGCAGTGCTTTCTGGCTACAGCAAAATCACAGGCACTGAGATTCACCAGGCCACTTGATTCTTGAGTTGTTTAATCTAGGAGTCACTTCAGACACAATCTCACTATCACACTTTTTTTTTCTTTTTAAACAAACTTTACTTCCAGGTCTTACAACAGCCCAAAGAAGTGGGTACTGTTACTATGCCCAATCTACAGACAAGCAAACTGAGTATCAGAAAACTCAAGTGACTTGCCCAAGGTCACACAGCTGGTAAGTGGCAGAATCCAAAATACAGGCTTTCTGATTTCAGGTTCTGTCAACGCTCTTCATCCAAAGACTTCCAGAAATACATCTGGAGTTGATCAAGTTGTTTTTATTGCTCATTGCTATAAAGGGAGATACCCAAGCACCCCACTTCCCCCCAAAGTGTGTGTTCTCCCTTGCAACAACAAGTAATAAGCCTAATTTGCTTGACCCTAGGTGTGATCCTTTGGCTGAAGGGCATTGACAGAAATGGAAGTTCACTAGATTCAGCTGAGGCCCCCACTGCCTTGGACCCAGGTCATCCACTTAGTAATAGTGACCACAATTGAGACTCCTTTTGTCTACCTGTTTGAGATGCCAAATTGTCCATATCTGGCAGATAAGTTCACGCTGAAGTGAGATCTGATAGTTCATTGAAGTCCTTCCACTTAGGATTTATTTTGCTTTTCTAGGAATGAGATCCCTTAAGGTAATTTTGGTTATCTGGTAGGATTTGATTTATTATTTGGTGAAATTGTTTTCTAGCTGTTCTAACACATGCTCCTATAGTCTGCTTGTCTGATGCCTTTACTGTTGTTTATAAGAGGAAAAATCTACAGAAACAGGATGGCATAGATTCAATAAACTTGTTCTTGAGTTGGCCCCAGGGAATGAGTTCCATCTTCACAAACCAGTATCCATCAGACAAACTTTTATTCCAAGTTATCATTTCAAAACCTTACAAAGACTTCTCAATCTTGTTTTTGTCCCTGAGACTTGTTTTCTTTAGTTTAATCTACTCAGAATCAGGTAGAATCATTTGCTTGGCCCCTAATTGATGGCATCTGGCCTGTGGCCAAACTCTTGAGACACAAAGTTCACCACCATCATCTTCAAAAACTATTGAGTACTCGTGGAATTTTCTCAGTCTAAAAATCTACCTCTTTCAGGCTAAACACCTGCTTCCTTCATGTTTTCTTCCTATTATGCTAACTTCTATGATTATCCCTCTAAATAGAACAGATCTGCAGGGATAATTTAAAATTGCAGTGCATCCTTGTCATCATCCATGTAGATCTTTGTTAATCGTACTTAGAAACCTTGTACATTATAAGCTTAACTATGTAAAAGAGAATATTCATAGAAAAAGACTAAGGAAATGTATGAAAATATGAACTCTGCTTATTTTGGCTAATAAAATTCTAGGAGGTTTAATTTCTTTTATATCTTTTTTCCAAGTTCTCTGTAATGTGTGTGTTTCCCCTTAAAATCAAAAGATGTTAATTTTTAAAATATTGATACTTCCAGCCCTGGCTGGTGTGGCTCAGTGGATTGAATGTCAGTCTGCAAATCAAAGGGTCACCAGTTCTATTCCTGGTTGGGGACCATGCCTGGGTTGCTAGCCAGGTCCCCAGTTGGGTACATAAGAGAGGCAACTGATGAATGTTTCTATCACACATTGATGTTTCTCACCCTCTCATCCTCCCTTCACCAATGTCTAAAATAAATAAATAAAACTTTTGAAAATCATCGATACTGCCATTTTTATGTGCCGCATGTTCACATTTACATTTAAAAATATACACAGTGCCCTGGCCAGATAGCTCAGTTGGTTAGAGCATTATCCCGATAAGCCAAGGTTGTGGGTTTGATCCCCAGTCAGGGCACATACAAGAAGCAAACAATGAATGCATCAATAAATAGGACAACAAATGGATATTTATCTCTCTTTCCCTACCTCTCTCTCTCTCTAAAATCAATTTAAATATACATAGTAAAATGAAATAAAATATCAGTGTCCCCTTTGGAGAGATTTGGATACGAACAAGAGAACTACTTCAGGACAAAAAGCAAAAGAAACCCTCATGAGGAGATTGTCTTGTTTGTCTAAAAGAGAGATCAGTTAGTTAAACAAAGGGAATATTATTCCTTGGTTTCCATATTTGGGGAACTAATAAATGCTAGCTTTTTAATTATACAGCTGTATAAATTAGTCAAGGGTCCATATTATGTCAAAACCAACTATGTGCCATTCTCTTTTGTGTGTGTTTAGCTTAAAATCTGTATTTCTGTACAAAGGATTTTAAGAAATTACTATGAAAAACTATATGCCAGGAAATTTGAAAACCTGTGTGAAATGGACAAAACTCTATAAAAATATAATCTTCCAAAACTGAATCAAGAAGAAGCAGACAGCCTGAACATACCAATAACAGCTGGTGAAGTTGAAGCAGTAATCAAAAATGCCTGGCACACAAAAGCCATGGAGCAGATGATTTCACAGGAAAACTTTACCAAACATTTAGAGAAGAGCTAGCCACAATTCTTCTCAAACTATTCAAAAAAATCCAAGAAGAGAGAAGACTCCCAAACTCTTCTTATGAGGCAAGCATCATCCTAACCAGAAAACCAGGTAAAGACACAACAAAGAAGCAAAAGTACAGGCCAATATCCCTGATGAACATAGATGTTAAAACCCTCCATGAAATATTGGCAAACCACATCCAGCAATACATTAAAAAGATCATACATCATGATTTAGTGGGATTCATCCCAGGGATGCAAGGATGGTACAATATTCACAAATCAATAAACACAATACATCACGTAAACAAAAGCAAAGACAAAAATCATATGATCATATCAATAGATGTGGACAAAACATTTGATAAGTTACAGCATCCATTTATGATGAAAACACTCAGCAAAGTGGGAATAGAGGGAGCATACCTCAACATAATAAAGTCCATATACAAGAAACCTATAGCCAACATCATACTCAACATCATACTCAAAAACTAAAAGCTTTCCCACTAAGATCAGGAACAAGACAAGGATGTCCACTTTCACCACTTCTATTCCACGTAGTATTAGAAGTTCTAGTCACAGTGATCAGACAAGGAAAAGAAATGAAAAGCATCCAAATTGGAAAGGAGGAAGTAAAAATGTCATTGTTTGCAGATAGCATGATAGTGTACATAGAAAATCCTATAGACTCCACCAAAAAACTACTCAACTGAATAAATGAATTTGGCAAAACAGCAAGATAAAAAATTAATCTTCAGAAATCAAGCTCATTTTTGTACATGAGCAATGAAATGTCAGAAACAGAAATTAGGGGGAAAATCCCATTTGCTATAGCAACAAGAAAAATAAACTACCTAGGACTAAACCTAACCAAGGAGGGAAAACACATGTACTCAGAAAACACATGTACACAGAAAACTAACACAATGCTGAAGAAAGAAATTAAGGAAGATACAAATAAATGGAAGTATATACCATGTTCATGTATTGGAAGAAATAACATAATCAAAATGTCAATACTACCCAAAGCAATTTATAGGTTCAATGCAATTCCTATTAAAATACCAATGACATATTTCACAGATCTAGAACAAACATTTCAAAAATTTATATGGAACCATAAATGACCCCGAACAGCTGCAGCAATTTTAAGAAAGAAGAACAAAGTAATGAGTTTCAGCCAAGATGGAGGTGTAGGTAGAAACACTTCACTTACTCACACAACCAAAAAAAGGAAAACAACCAATTTGAAAACAATAAACAACCAGAAGTGCCATAAAAATCAAACTGATTGGAACTCTGACAACCGAAGAGTTAAACAAATATTCTCCTAGACCGGTAGGAGGGGTGGAAATGGGAGACAGGCAGCCTACCAGAGAGGACACAAGACAAGGTGGCCGACTGCGTGTATGAGGTGCGGCTGGCTGAGTAGGAAACTAAAGACTCAATGCTAGCTGTAAAGAACTGTGGGGGTGGTGACAGTGGGAGAAACTTCCATTCTCACAGAAGAGTTCGTTAGAAAGTGGGGCTAGAGCAGAGCAAGCTAGCGCCATTGTTCCCTCTCTGAACCCTCCCCCATAGACAGCGCCACCATGCAGCAAAGAGGGTTGCCCCACGCCAGGAAATACTTTAAGCTCCACCCCCTTACAACATAACAAGTGCGCTGAGACAAAGAAAAATGGCCCAAGTGAAAGAACAGATCAAAACTCCAGAAAAAGAGCTAAGGGACAAGGATATAGACAACCTATCTAATGCAGAGTTCAAAACACTGGTAATCAGGATGCTCACAGAACTGATTGAGCTCAATTGCAAAATGAAGGAACGAATGAAGACAAAGTGATATAAAGCAAAATATGCAGGGAACCAACAGTGAAGCAAAGGAAACCAGGACTCAAATCAAGGATTTGGAATAAAAGGAAGAAATAAACATCCAACCGCAACAGAACGAAGACACAAGAATTCAAAAAAATGTGGACAGGCTTAGGAACCAATGGGACAACTTTAAGCACTCTAACATCTGAATCATAGGGGTGGCAGAAGGAGAAGTACAAGAGCAAGAAGTTGAAACCTTATTTGAACAAATAATGAGGGAAACTTCCCCAATTTGGCAAAGGAAATAGAATTCCAGGAGTCCAGGAAGCTCACAGTATCCCAAAGAAATCGGACCCAAAGAGGAACACACCAAGGCACATCATAATTAAGTTACCCAAGGTTAAAGATAAAGAGAGAATCTTAAAAGTAGCAAGAGGAAAGCAGAGAGTTATCTTCAAAGGAGTGCCCATAAGACTATCAGCTGATTTCTCCAAAGAAACTTTGCAGGCATGAAGGGGCTGGAAAGAAGTAGGTAAATTCATGAAAGGCAAAGAACCTGTATTCAAGATTACCCTACCCAGCAAAGCTATTATTTAGAAAGGGAGGTCAGATAAAGTGCTTCCCAGATAATGTCAAGTTAAAGGAATTCATCATCACCAAGCCCTTGTTATATGAAATGTTAAAGGGACTTATCTAAGAAATAGAAGAAGATCAAAAGCTATGAACAGTAAAATGACAACAAACTCATAACTATCAACAATTGAACCTAAAAAAATAAATACTAAGCAAACAACTACAACAGGAACAGAACCAGAGAAATGGAGATCACATGGAGGGTTTTCAGTGGGGAGGAAGAAGGTAAGAATGAAGGGGAAAATGTACAGGGAATAAGAAGCATAACTGGTAGGCATAAAATAGACAGGGAGAGGATAAGAATAGTATAAGAGACAGAGAACCCAAAAAACTTACATGTATGCCCCATGGACATGAACTAAGAGGGGAATGCTTGAGGGCAGGGGAGGGCGGGGGCAGGGGAATTGAGAAAACTGTAATAGCATAATCAATAATATATACTTTTAAAAAAGAACAAAGTAGGAGGGATCACAGTACCTGTTATAAAACTATATTACAAGGCCACTGTAATCAAAATACTCTGGTACTACCATAAGAACAGACACACAGATCAACAGAACAGAAGGAACCAGAAGTAATCTCATGTCCCTATGGTCAATTAATCTTCAACAAAAGGGGCAGAAACATAAAATGGAGTAAAATAACCTCCTCAACAAACAGTGTTAGGAGACCTGGACAGCTACATGCACATAAATTAAACTCAACCACTAACTTACACCATACACAAAAATAAACTCAAGATGTACAAAAGACTTAAATATAAGTTGTGACACCATAAAAGTCCAAGAGGAGAACATAGGCAGGAAAATCTCAGATATTGCATGCAGTATATTTTCACCATTATGTCCCCTAGAGCAACAGACATAAAAGAAAGAATAAACAAATGGGACTTGATCAAAATAAAAACCTTTTGCATGGCTAAAGAAAACACCAGCAAAATGAAAAGAGAACCAACCATATGGGAAAACATATTTGCCAAAGATACCTCAGGCAAGGGTTTGATCTTCAAAATATATAAAGAACTCACACACAACTCCACTCCAGGAAGACAAACAATCCAATTAAAAAAATGGGCAAAGGACCTAAACAGACAGTTCTCCAAGGAGGACATACAGGGGGCCCAGAGACACATGAAAGTATGCTCAGCATCACCAGCCATCAGAGAGATGCAAATTAAAACCACAGTAAGATACCATTTCACACCGATCAGAATGGCCATCATAAACAAATCAACAAACAAGTGCTTGGTTGTGGAGAAAAGGGAACCCTAGTGCACTGTTGATGGGAATGCAGACTAGTGCAGCCTCTGCAGAAAAAAGTATGGAATTTCCTCAAAAAACTAAAAATGATCTGCCTTTTGACCTGGCAATTCCACTGCTGGGATTATAGCCTATGAATCCTGAAAGACCAATTTGAAAGAGCCTATGCACCCTAGTGTTCATAACAGCACAATTTATAATAGCCAAGAAGCTACCTAAGTGCCCATCAGTAAATTAGTGGATCATAAAACTATGGTACATTTACACAATGGAATTATATGCAGCAGAAAGAAGGAGCTCCTACCCTTCATGACAGCATGGATGGAACTGGAGAGCATTATGCTAAGTGAGATAAGCCAGGTGGTGAAATACAAATACCATATCATCTCACCTATAGGTGGAACATAATCAACAAAACAAACAAGCAAGCAAAATATAACAAGAGACATTGAAATAAAGAACAAACTGACAGTAACCAGAGGGGTGGGGGTAGAGCAATAATGGGGAAAGAAGGGGAAGTGTCACAAAGGAACATGTATAGAAGGTCCACGGAAAAAGCCAAAGTGGGGTAGGCTTGAGAGTGGGGGAAATTGGTGGTGGGAAAATGGAGATGACTGTACTTGAAAAACAATATAAATAAATAAATAAATAAATAAATAAATAAATAAATAAATCTTCTTGTTCACTTTTTTTTTTTTTAATCTGTATTTCTGCCCAAGCTGGTGTGGCTCAGTGGATTGAGTGTTGGCCTGTGAACCAAAGGATTGATGATTCGATTCTCAGCTTGGGCATAAGCCTGGGTTGTAGGCCAGGTCTCCAGTAAGGGGCATTTGAGAGGCAACCACACATTGACGTTTCTCTCCTGTCTTTCTCCCTCCCTTCCCCTATCTTTCTCTCTCCCTTCCCCTGTCTGAAAATAAATAAATAAGACCTTTAAAAAATGTTTATTTCTGCACATGGACTTTCTTTCTTCTCCTTGAAGAGGAAACATAAATACTCCTTTACAGCAATAATTACATAGTGTGTTGGCCAAAAAAATCCATATGAGTTTTTTTTTTCCATAAAATAGAGGACATGTTT
The DNA here is from genome assembly GCA_004027475.1 of Anoura caudifer. Classification (NCBI taxonomy): domain Eukaryota; kingdom Metazoa; phylum Chordata; class Mammalia; order Chiroptera; family Phyllostomidae; genus Anoura; species Anoura caudifer. Next base: position 81,033 of record PVKU01002613.1, read on the forward strand.
TTCCTTTTCACTGATAACTTTATTGATTTGGATATTTTGAGTATGTCAACTATCTCCCACTTGGTATAACATTGATTGTTCTCAATAAATGTCTTGATTTGGTTGCTCTCAACTTCAACTGGCCTACTCAACCATGGAGCATTGTACAGCAAGAAATACCCAGCATGAAATTTCACAAACCACTTTTGACACATTCAATCAGTCAGAGCACCTTCTCCATACACTGCACAAATCTTTTTTTTTTTTTTTTGCATTTCAGTTGCATTTTTACCTTTCTTGAAATAATAAAGCTTAATATTAAAAAAAACACTGCATTTTCTTCCATCTTCAATATTAAAATGGCTACACAAAAATTTACCAATTTTGATAAGTTTTTTAAATGCACATTGATATGACAGCTGTCCTAATGCAATCTAACAAAATTGTTTTGAATGAAATTGAAGAAAACTAAGTGCTACTACGGCTGTCTTATGGAAAGAAACAAATGAACTTTTTGGCCAACCCAATATTTGACTGTAGCTGACTTTCTGTAACTTATTTTTTCCTGTTCCATTTTCTTTTTCCTTTCTTGTGAAATTTTAAATATTAACTTATTAAGTGATAATTTAGCTATTTTGTATACATTATAGGAATATCTAATATATCTAATCAAGATAAAGTCAAATTTGCACATTTTTAAAAGATTTTAGTTATTTAGTTTTTAGAGGGAGGGAGGGAGAAAGAGAGGGAGAGAAACATCAATGTGTGGTTGCCTCTTGTACACTCCCTACTGGGGACCTGGCCCACAACCCAGGCATGTGCCTTGTGGTTCACAGGCCAACACTCAACCACAGAGCCACAGCAGCCAAGGCTGTCTACAATTTTTTTTAAAGTTATTAAACTGTTACTTTTTGTATGCACTGAAAGTATATTAACAGAATAGCCTTATTACTATAGCTGTAAGAATAGAAGAGGATTTATTTTCAAGATAAAAGAAGAATTTTGGTGTGATTCACTTGCTATCTTTAGCACACTATTTTGGTTTGTTCAAGACCCAATTTAAATTTCTCATGATTCAAACTTCCTTAATTTCCTACATTTGCTTTATGAATTAAACGTTACTATTGTTTCCATAGCTTGTTAAAATTAAAATTATATGTATAAAATTTCATTCAACTAAACAAAATGATAATAATGGATATCTTTCCAAAAATTTAATTTTATGAAATTCTTTAAATACTATAACTCAGAAGAATTCAGGTTGTTTGGTAACTTTAAGATCTTAGACCTAAGCTAATTTTAAATAATCTTTGGATGCCTGGACAGTTCCAAAAAAGAAATAAATAAACCAAATACAAAAATAATTTTATTATTATTTTAATGGCAATCAACTAACAAAATGGGCAAAAACTTTGATAATATTTTATATATTTTCTGCCTCCTAAAACTCTTTAAATGATATGAAATAATTGGTTATGGAGGAAAAATATAGCTAAATAATTATTTATTTTCTGTTCTCTTACATTTGAAGAAATAAAACTTGATTACCTTGTAAAGATAATTAATATAAATGGTTAGTTACCTTGGGTACAATAATTACATAGAAATAGAAATATGTATATAAGATAATGAATATTCAGTTTGCTTATTTAAAAAGTTGTCATAGTTTATTAATATGATAAATGTAATATGGTATATACTTCATTTAATATACTGATAAGTTAATTATATTTAAAGCTATAGTTAAAAGCTTGAGAGTACTATCTTTTTTATATTTATAAATTTGTGGGTACATAAGTGCATATATATAAAGGTATATTAATAAGTCCTTTACTACAATTTGTTACATGAATAATGTAGCAAATTCTAAAATTATAATTTGAGCCCTGGCTGGTATGGCTTAGTGGATTGAGTGCTGGCCTGCAAACCAAAAGGTCACCGGTTTGATTCCCAGTCAGGGCACCTACCTGCCTGGGTTGCAGGCCATGTTCCCCATTGTGGGGGGGAGGCAACCAATCCATGTATCTTGCACATTGATGTTTCGCTCCTCTTTCTCCCCACCTTCTGCTCTCTCTCAAAAGTAAATAAATAAAATCTTTTAAAATTATGATTTGGGTATTTTATGAATTCAGAATGACTGAGTTATGTATGCTATACCCAGATTTGTAGAGGTTCCTTTTTGTCACCAAATCATTCCATTAACTCTCAAAGCTTTGTGACATATTCCAAAATTATTTTTTAAAACAGTCCTTACTTGAAAAAACAGTTAATTCCCTAATATAGATTGTTGTTTATTGCTGGGTAACTTTGCAATGTTAACTATAAATATTTCTTGCTTGAGATATTTATGACTTATATCTTGTCCCTACTAATAGCTATTCTTAATTTTGCCTTTCCCAAATGCAGAATAATGAAACTATCAAGATATCTTTTATGCCTTAGTGATTTTGAGGTTTCTTAAAAATGCCCATTAGGTAGCATAAAATTCTGCCCTTTCACCCTATAAAAGACAATAAGAATAATTAGGTTTGTCTAAATGTCTCCAACTTTAAACTAAGTCAGACTGTTGTGAAAACTTTGCCTACTAAACTTTGTATTAAAATAAGTTGACAAATTAAAAATGTAGTGTGTATATATATACACACAAAATATACATATATATACACACACACAAAATATACATATATATCTAGAGGGAGATATCTTTTCAGGTTTAATAACTTTCAAATTAGAAGAAACATATTCATATTTAAGCACAAAGACTGATACAATATCTGTCTACCAAAAGATTTTTTCAGGATTCTAGATTCAAAAAACTATTTTCCTTTTTTGTTTATAGAGTTTCTGGATAAGCACGAGGGGCACTAACAATTACACAGAAATGGTCAGAGGTATATTGCTTATTTCAGTACTTTATTATATTCAGTAGCTAAGACATAGCACCTGTCTAAGAGCTATATGAGCAATGGCAAACATGTAAAATCTTCAATTAGCTTAGTTCTAGATTATCACTAAACTCAATGATCCCCCATGCTGTGCAAACTCTTTTATTGACCAAAAAAACCCCCACTTTTTAGCTAGTGGCCTAACCTTCTAGGAAATATTGCTTTCGCCTTCACACTGTCAGTTGCTGTGTGACACTCAAAACCCAGTCAAGTTTCTCCATTCATTTGAAGAAGGGAAAACCTGCAATTACTTACTTCTCTTGGGGAATTTTTTATATGCTATAGAGACTCCAGAGATACTTCAGACTTCTTTGTAAGAACTGTTTTACTTACCCTGGCTGATGTGGCTCAGTGGACTGAGTGCCAGCCTGCGAACCAAATGGTCTCTGGTTTAATTTCCAGTCAGGGCACATACCTGGGTTGAAGGCCAGGTCCCCAGTAGGGGGGCGCGGTGACAGGCAACTGATAGATATCTCTCTCTCACACTGACATTTCTCTCACTCTCTTTCTCCCTCCCTTCCCTTGTCTCTAAAAGTAAATAAATAAATAAAATATTTTGTTTAAAGAACTGTTTAGTCAAAAAAACTTGATTAACTTGGAGGAACACAAAATGGGCTCACTGTTATTGTTACAAATGACACTTTTGCTCCTAATATAGTCTGTGCTTCACCAGGGTAGTACTTCATATGTAGATATCAGACATCAATGCCACACATTAACTTATCCTGTGTATTCAGGATAATTTTTAGGAACTTTTGGTTGTCTAAAATTACCACTCTTCTACAAGATCATGTTTTTCCAGAAATAATTTTTAAATTACCTCTTACCTTTTAAATTTTTAAATTGGCTGTAGGAGTATGTACAATAGTCCCCCCTTATCTGTGGTTTCTCTTTCCACAGTTTCAGTTATCCGAGGTCCAAAATGTTAAATGGAAAATTCTAGAAATAAACAATTCAAACTTTTAAATAGCACACTGCTCTGAGTACATGATGAAATCTCATGCCAACCCACTCTGTCCCACCCAGGATGTGAAGCATCCTTTTGTCCAGCATCTCCACACTGTAGCTGCTCCCGACCCCTTAGTCACTTAGTAGCCATCTGCCACTCAGCTCTCAAGGTATCATGCACAGTGATTTCAAGTAACCCTTAATTTTCCCTAATAATGGCCCCAAACACAAGATTAGTAATACTGGCAATTTGGATATGCCAAAGAGAAGTTGTAAAGTGCTTCCTTTAAGTAAAAAACTATGTATGTATAAGAAAAAACTCTGTGTGTGTGTGTGTGTGTGTGTGTGTGTATGTGTGTGTGTATGGTTCGGTACTGCCCACAATTTCAGGCATCCACTGGGTGTCTTGGAACATAGAGAATGGGGAAATACTGTATGTTGGTGTGTCTGTCTTATGATTTGTTTTGGGGTCTGCACCTAGTTACTAGAATCACCCCACAATAACCGCCCAGAACAAAACCAGGCAAATCTCTTTCTTCAAACTCCTTCCAGGAAAAAGAGCTGAGGAAGCCTGGTGAAGCTGTTAGCTCAGTGCAGGGATTGTAGGGAGCATGAAGGGAGGAGCCAGAACTGCCAACTGCACACTTTCTATTTAGTGCTGACAGCAGATAATGGGCCTGTCAGTCGGTCAGAAAGGATAAAGTGAATTCTTACGCTGTCAGCCTCCTGCCCATCTTGGACTAGGCACAAGTGGCAAAAGAGAGGGTTCAGAAGGGCTATAAGGTATGGCTTCTGCCCTGAGGAACTTATCTTAGCTTCCTCTGATGAGCCTGTCCCCTGCCTCATATTTTTTCCTTCACATCTGTTGACTTGTGCTGAGATGCTAAAGGAAGCACTCTTGTGGGGGGGGGATGGATATGCTGGCTGATGTGGACATAAGACACAACCCTGAGAGCCCTCTAATGAAGAAGTGGGAGCATTCATTGACCTAAGTTTGTCTCTCTCAGATAATTACTAGTCAATAAAGCCTCAAGGGAAGGAGACCGTGAACAAAGTTCCAGACATTTTTATGCAGCAGGCATTTAGGGACAGCTATCTGAAATGCACATTAAAGGAGAAGGGGAATTTGCCTGGAGGCTGCATCTACTTAACGGCATTTTGTTTAGATTATGCTTTCACTAAGAGTGGCTTGGTGAGCAGGTGACAGCTTACAGCAGTAAGGGTAGAGCTAAAGCTGCTTGTAGCCACCTCTGCTTTCAGGTGTGATGAAAGGGGCTCCTTCCTGGGCCAAGCAGGCAACAGAGGAAATAAGAGATGGTACCAAGCAGGAGGGTCTGGAGTCTTGAGAAAAAGCTGGCAGGGGGGCAACTATTTCAGATGGCTGTTTATGAATGACCCAAGACCATATACGGGGCCTTCCCACAAGGGCACTTGTCTGTCAGGGGCAAAAGATGTGCTGTATATATTCCCATGTGTAAGTGCTATAGGGACCAGATAACCTTTCCCCACAAAGCCCTTCCCTAGTGCAGTGACTTCTTTGTGGTTGGCTTTTATTAGATAATAAGAGAACATTTTCCCATCTCTACTCTAGATTTAAGAGGGGAATATAATCTTTGGAATGAGCCATGGCATTCTTGAGATTTGATCCTCCTGGCTTTGATCTGCAAAGTTAGAGTGGAGAGCCGACTTGGTCTAGCTGGACTTCCATCTTCTTGTTTATCTCACAGTTACCACAGCACAAGTCCAGTTGTTGCTCTTCTTCTTAGAATGTCCCAACCCCAACAAAGACACAATGACTCTTTTCCTGTCCCTAGCAGCCAGCTGATGCAGGCTGCTATTTTAAATGTTTTTAAATCCTCATTCGAGGATATGTTTATTAATAAGAGAGAGAGAGCAAAACATTGATCAATAAATGATGTTGGGAAAATTGGACAGACACATACAGAAAAATGAAAGCACACCACCTTTTTTTGATTTTTTAAAAGATTTTATTTATTTATATTTAGAGAGAGGGGAAGGGAGGAGAAAGAAAGGGAGAGAAACATCAATGTGTGGTTGCCACTCATCTGCCCCCACTGGGGACTTGGCCCACAACCAAGGCATGCATCCTGAGTGGGAATCAAAATGGTGACTCTGGTTTGCAGGCCCACACTCTACCGACTGAGCTATACCAGCCAGGGCACCAGATCACCTTTTTACTACACACAAAAATGAATTCAAAATGGACCAAGAGTTCAATGTTAGGCCTGAAACCATAAAAATCCTAGAAGAAAACATAGGCAGCAAAATCTCGGACATTGCTCATAGCAATATTTTTTTGGATATATCTTCCCAGGCAAGGGAAACAAAAGGAAAAATAAACAAACAGGACTACATCAAACTAAAGAGATTTTGCATAGCAAAGGGAATCATCAACAAAAATTAAAAGACAACCCACAGAATGGGAGAACATATTTGTTCATATATCTGAAAAGGGGTTAATATCCAAAATTTATATAGAATTTATAAAATTCAACAGCAAGAAAACAAACAACCCAACTAAAGTGGGTAAAAGATCTGACTAGACACTTCTCCAAAGAGTACATATGGATGGCCAATAGACATAAGAAAAGATGCTCAACATCACTAATCATCAGAGAAATGCAAATTAAAACCACAATGAGATATCACCCTACACAGGTCAGAATGGCTATCATCCATAAATCATCAAACAACAAGTGCTGACAAGGATATCGAGAAAGCGGAACCCTTTAGCACTCTTGGTGGGAATGCAGACTGGTGCAGCCACTGTGGAAAGCAGTATGGAGATACCTCAAATAATTAAAAAAGAATCTGCTTTTTGACCCAGCAATCCAACTTCTAGGAATATATTTGAAGGAACCCAAAGCACTAATTCCAAAGAACATAAGCACCTCTATGTTCATTGCAGCATTATTTACAATTGCCAAGATATGGAAGCAGCCCAAGTGTCCATCCGTAGATGAGTGGATAAAACAACTATGGGACATTTGCACAATGGAATACTACTTGGCTGTAAAAAAGAAGAAAAAATTATCTTTTGTGACAGTATGGATGGATCTGTAAACATTATACAAAGTGAAGTAAACCAGTCAGAGAAAGATAAATACCACATGATTTCTACTCATATGTGGAATCTAATGAACAAACTGAACTAACAAAGAAACGAGGGGCAGACTTGTAGATAGAGAGCAGGATGACAGCTAGTGGGTGGGGAGGTTAGGGGATGGAGGGATTGGGAGAAAAGGAAAAAGGACTCATGGACATGGGCAACAGTGTGGTGATTTGGGGGGGGGGATACAAGGGAACTAAATGATAATGGAAAATACAATAAAAATTAAATCAAAACGAAAAAGAAAGGAACAGCAATATGAGAGAGAATCACTGATTGGTTGCCTCCCATATGCGCCCCAACCAGGGATTGAACTTGCAACCCAGGTACGTGTGGTGACTGGGGATCAAATGTAAAACCTTTTGATGCATGGGATTTTGCTCTAATCAAGCCACCTGGCCAGGGTCAGGCTGGCATTTTTAAAAAGAACCCTCTTCTATCCCTTCTCCAAATAGGAGATAATGAATAAGAAAGAAAGTATTCATAAAATCAAATGAAAACCTACCCAAAGTACTGACACATTTTATTGGAGTCCCTCACTGGAAGAAAAAGTGAGTTTCTCAAAGCTTGTTTCAGAGGATTCCAGTTTCACTGGATGTTGAAAGGTGTAATGTAATAGAGAGGGCTCTGTGGGAAAACATGTTTAGGAAAGGCTGGGTTAATGAAAGTTAAAAATAAAAAGTGTTTCTACTTTGAGACTTCTTAGAACTTCCAATATGCTAATGTGTATTCTGGTCTCTAAGATGGAGGGAAATGAGTTTGCAGCTAGATGCCATTTATCAAGAACTTACTGTATCCTAGACTCTGTGCTAAGTGCTTCTCATGTACTAATCCTCATGCAATTCTCATTACATAAGGTAGATGCTACTGTTCTTTTTAATCTATATATGAAGAAATGGAGAAACAGAGAGGCTAAGTAACCCATCCAGGGTCACAAGCCAGCAGTCAACAGAGCTGATACTTGGGGAGATTGCACTACAGGGTATGGGATCAGAGTGGCAGAGACTGTACAGATGCCCACTAAATCCATTTCCTCTTCTTACAGGGCCCACAAGGAAATTACATTTCCCAGACTCCCTTGCAATGAGATGATCAATCTTTACCTTTGGAATGTGAGCAGAAATAATAAGCATCCTCTCCAAGCTAAGGCAGCTCAGAAAGGGTTTGCACCCTCTATATTCTCTTTTTTCCCCCTCACCTATTAGCATAAATAAGATTAGGTCCCTGGATGACTGTGTAGATCAGAGGCCACCAACCCAGCCCACCCTGACTCTTTCTAAGCAACACTGGACTGTGACATGGATAAAAATAATTGATTGCATTAAACCATGGAGCTGTGAAAGCAATTTGTTACAATATATACCCTAACCTACCCTGACAAATATAATCAATAAATTTTTCATACGACATTTTCTGGGCCAAAGATTCTAAGTTCATGTTGAGGAATGGCTATGTAGTATGAGCACTAACTTTAAAGTTAGTCAGAACTAGATTCAAACCTCAGTTATGTACCAGTTGTGCAACTTTGGGCAGGTCACTTAAATTTTCTGAGCTTTTGTTACCAAACTTTTAAAATTTATTAAAAGTGGAGATAATAATGCCAAACTCAGAGAGTAGTTGTGATGATTAAGTGAAATCCTGTACAGAAAGTGCCTGACACACAGTTTGTACTGATTAAAAAGTAGTTATTATCATTACAGGAAAGCCCTGGCACTCTGACACATAATAATATGAACCTTATAAATAGTAGCTTCCTTTCTTTAATTCTGCCCCACATCCTCAGAACCTAAGGGCTGACTGGACTTGGCAAACACTTGTCTGGATTTATACCCTCCCAGCACCCTCCAGTGAGTGTCTTTTTGGCAGCACTTTCCTTTATCTCACCCTCAGGAGCTTGTCCATGCCCCATCCTCACCCTAACCCAAACAAATGGCAAAGCCCCATGTGAAAGAATTCTTTACTAAGGACCTGCCTCTTTAAAGCGCTTAGTGGGGTGAAGAATGTCACTCTTTCAGACTCAAGCCCTCAGCTCCAACTCCCTCTGGAGTCCTATGAGCTTACTTTGTGGTTGGGATGGGCCAGAGCTATGCTGTTGCCTTCCGTCCACAGTGTCCCATCTAATGCTAACTTCAGCATGTAGGAACCAAATGTGGATTCTTCAAGTGTCAGCCAACATGGTGCCAATGAATCCTGCAAAGAGGCATTCCTAGGCTTTGGGAAGACCAGAAGTTGCAACAGCTGTGGGCAGATGCCTGGTGGGTGCTGGAAGGGTGTGCCCACTGCAAAGAGAATTCTGGTAGCAAGGGGATCCTTGATCTGTGGTGATAGGTGACCATTCCTGGCAATGATCTAGAAAATAACTCAGATGCACTCACCTCTTCCTGGAGCAGGCAGAACAAATGTATCTTACATCCTGTCCAGCTCCAGTGCCCTCCTCAATTCACGCCCTCCACCATTTTTTTAAAAAGGAGAGCTCAGCTATTTTTAATTCTCTGCTTCTTGAGAGTTGGCCTGGATGACTCAACTGATCTTCCCCTTCCCTCTATGCTGAAGTTTTCATTGCTTTGAGACTTTCTTATTGCCTTTAGCTGATTAACTTCCTAAGGAAACCTCTATGGCAGGTTGGACTAATGAGTGTCGATGGGGAGAATGCTCTTGTTGGGGACCTGGAAAACCTTCCCTCAGCCCTTGCAGGCCAAGGCCTACTCCCTGGCTCCCTGTGGCATTTCCTGCTGTTCTTGACTAAGATGATCAGGGTCAACTAACCCCAGAATCTAGACCATTTTATCCTGTGTGTGAAGTAGATAACTAGGATGTAAGCCCTTACCATATGACAATGTCAGAGCTAACCCAGGTAGCACTTCCAGAGGTCTTCAGGTCTGATTACTCTGGGCTGAGGTTGAGCCAAAGGATCACTGAAGAGAAATTGTCATGGCCACCCATCATAACAGGCATCTAATAGAGACACCTGGCAGCTTAGGAGTTGGGAACAAATCTTCTTGCTTGTCTCCAAGAAGACAGACTGAAATGACATCAATAACAATTGCATGTTGGTAGAACAGATAACACATTCCCAAAGGGCAGACAAGCTCCTCTCTTGGAAGAACATGGCTGGCTAAGGGGTAGTTTATGATCCTCATCTTGCTATGACTGTGGGTGGAGAATGGAGAAGGGAAAATAATCAATACAGCTCATAGTTATTGAGTGCTTAGTGTACATCCAGCACTGTTTTAACTACTTTATAGACAATAATGTGTTGAATTCGTAACATACCTCTATAAGAAGGGTATTGCTATTATTCCCATTTTAGAGTCAAGAAAATCGAGGCACAGATAGGTTACACAGCTAGTTAGATAAGAACTAAGATTTGAACCTACAGAGTCTGCCTCAAAATGCCATTCTAACTACTATGCACACTGCCTTGGTAGAGTGCCTATGTGTGGATGAGCCTCCACCCCTGCCTTTCACCTTCTCATTTAGCCATCCCCACTCAGGACCTTCTTCCCTGTGCCTGTGGTCTTCATCTACTTCAGAGAAAATCTGTGTTTTGTCATAGTGAGGCCCTGGGCCAGTGTGGCCTTAGGACACAGAGCAGGGAGCCCTTCCTAGGAATCCTAGGAGCACCAGGAAAGGAAAGGAGAGAGGGTAACTAAATCAAATGTATGGAAGAGGAGGCAGCTAGTAACATAACTGGAAGGTGGAAGAGAATCATCCCCCTCCCCATGCTGTACAACTGCTCCTCCTGCATTGCCCCACACATAGATGCACATGCTCACATATGCATAGTTCTGTGCTCAATTATTCCAGCAATAGAGCAGAGCAGGGCTGCAATAGAAGAGATTGCTTGTTGGTGAGGGAAACTGGAAAATGTGCCCTCCAGCTCTGCTTTTGAACAAGGTCAAAGCATTGAGGGTCTGGGAGACCTGCAGAGCTCTTGGGGCTCAGTGAGCACCCTTAACGAGGGCAGTTGCTGAGATGATACTGGCTGTTTTGCAAGACAGGCTTATTCATGACTCTGTGAACAAAGCTTTGTATCTAGCCTTCTGGACTGTGAATAAAATTCTGACTTCATTCTAGAACCTTCCTAAGACAGACTCAACAAAGAGATTCATTGGCAGCTTCATTTCCTTTTGAATCTACTTCCCCTGCAGAACCCCATCGATCTTCTCAATCTGAGGACAGCGCTCAGACTCTGTCAATTTCCTAGGCTTTGACACCTATGTATAAAAATACAGTCCTGGCGACTGAACCCTGTTTCCCAAGAATGAACTTGCTAAACATCAAGCAAAGCCTTCCCACAGTGCTTCTTTCCTAATGGCCCACCATCCTGTTGTTAGAACCTGTCCACCTCACATCACACGCGTCTGCAGTTGCCACCTACTCTTCTCCTGCTTTTATAGGCTCATGCTGTACTTACATGACTCAGTTTACTCATCTGTGAAATGAAGATAATATTGCTCTGTGTATCTCCTAAAGTTTTGAGAATCTGATGAGATAAAGTTCTGAATGTTCTTGTAGAGTACACAAAGTGCTACATGTGCTAGGACACACATTTGTCTTACCCACCACCCTGATTACTCCCTTTCTAGTGCCCAAGAGAGTATTTTCATATAATAAACAACCAATAAAATTATGCTTCATGAATTCAAGACAGCATTTTAGAACTTCAAATGACAGTCAAACCTCTGTTACTGTGAGCTGCTTCACAGCCTAAGCCTGGGACCAGGACCTTCCTATATCCCCAACAGCAGAATCAGTAGCAGTAACTGTGGAATAATAGTACTAACCTCAAAGACACATAGTAAGTATTCCATAACTCTTAGTAATTCTTCCTTTTTCTCTGAACCCTTGCCCCAACATCAGTGCCTCTTTCCTCAGAAAGAGTCCAGTGGGGCCCTGGCTGGGTAGTTCAGTTGGTTAAAAGCATTGTCCCAATACACCAAGGTTGTGGACTCAATCCTCAGTCAAGGCACATACAAGAATCAGCCAGTGAATTCATAAATAGGTGGAAAAACAAATCTCTCTCTCTCATCAATAAATTAAAATATTAAAAATTAAAATGAAAAAGTCCAGTGGGAGGAGGGGGCAGGGTAGAAGATAACAAAATCTGAGAAAGTGAGGTTTGGAGCACACAACCATCAGTGTTCCTCTATCACCTGGTCCCAGCCTCTACTCCCTCCCTCATCCCCTGAAGACACTGGACGAAAGAGTACTCAAAGCTGACTGGTATTCCCCATGCCATTTGTGCTCCTGGGCAGGCAGCCTGCAAAATCTTTAAATAAAAAGTTTTAAAACTAATAAATCAGCAAATCCCAAATGCCTGACCTTAGAAGCAAAGCAACAAACAGATAGGCTACAGATGTAGAGGAATGAGCCAGGAGGACTGAGAGGTCCACAGCTTGGGTGTTGGGGTAGGAGATGAAGCTGAAGATAAAATGAAGGCAAGGCAATGTGTGCATAAATATGAATGCTCACCTTGTGCCTGAGTCCCTTTTCCCCTTGACAGACAACCAAGCAGTTTTGTGGCCTAGTAAGACCAGGCGTCCATCTCCCTTAACACAACAAAAACCAAGATCAGTGTTAAATCTTTATACTGGGCCAGTGAGAATCCCAGCAAGCAGGAGCTTGGTTCAGAAGAGAAGGAGAATAAATAATAAACAATTGCTCTTTCATAAGCCCTTCCCCCGTATGTCCTCATGTCTACTTGCCTGTTCCTTTACCTCTATCCCACTCACTCGGTTCATAGAACACTGACCTTGTTCTCTCTTGAGACCTCTATAAGGGAATGTCATCCCTCAGCTATAAAATAGGTCAGATCCATACTGGAGACTTGAGGCATTCCTCTCTGGTTGCCTCCTTTGTCTTGACTCAGGTCTCACAGATTGCTCTTCCTAAACCATGCCCTTAGGAGCAAGGCTTTTCTCATTCTTTCTCTCACTTCTCCTCTTTGGCAGCAGGTTCCATGAAGGTTTCTATCTCCAGAACTGGCCCTGTTTAGGCTGAGTCAGGCTGCAGGGCTCACCTGATTGGCCTTCAACAGAAATCAAGGCTGAGGCAATTGAAAAGCAGGCTTTCTGAGAATCTCCCTGCTAGGGAGCCTTCAGCTCAGAGTGTGTCCCTCTGAGCTGAAGGACTGTCCCTTCAACAGTATCATTGCTTTGGGGTTCTTTCTTTGTGTCCCTATAAAGGAAGGGCATTTTCCTTAAATCATCTGTCAGGTGTATTGGTTCTTGAGTTTCTGAGTTATTCAGACCATTTCTCAGAGCATTCAGGGGGTCTCTAGGCAGGTGTAGCGTTGGCTCATTCAGGAAAAGAGGTAAAGCTTCTCCCCACGTTTGAGCAAACAAGGAAGCTAGTCTCATTGGATCCAGGACTGCTAAGCTGGAAACCCTACTGATTGGGCTCCTTGGGTGAAGTTCTCAGCGAGAAGACAAGGGACCAGGAACATGAGCAACAAAGGAAGCTCACATCCTAATGAGACACACACAGGATATTGGAGTCTCTTGCTGGTCTCTAACCATATGTCCTGGTTTCACTTTTTGGTGTCTTACAGCAGGGACACATCCTTCAGGCCCTCCAGATGGGCCGATTGGCTTCCACAAACACATCTAAGTGTCCATGTGTTTGGCTTGTGGGGCTTTTTGTACTCCCTACTCACCACCATTTCCCTCTCAAAAATAAAAAAAAAAAAAGATGAAACAGGAAAAAGGAAATTCACACTTGCTGAGCAAATATTGGTTGCCAGGAGCAGTCCTGGGCATTACCTTCTTCCATTTCTTTCTTTCTATTTTTTCTTTGAGGAGGGTGGGGAGGTTGTGGCTCAGATGCAAAGAATGGCATTGACTGGAGTTATGTAAGAGTCACATTATCATTAGTTTATGAATGACACACTTTGTTTTATTTCATTTCTATTTGTATTCCTCTTATTTTGTTTCTCTCCCTCTTTAACATAGTTCCCAATCCCATCTCTTTTCCTGGTAGATATCCACTTTTGTGTGATTGATGTACATAAATGATATTATTCTGTATACCTTTTCTGTTTCATTATTTCATGCAGGATCACAATTACAGAGACCTAATTACATTGATGTCTATGAATCTAGTATGTTCATTTTGACTACTGCATAGTATTCCACAATTGGCATATTTTTCTTTTTATCCATTCCTCTGTTGATAGACATTTAAATTGCTTCCAATTCCTCTCTTGCAATTTTGCAATGAGCATTTTCATACATCACTTTATGTACCTGTGAGAACAGCTCTTGAGGGTTGTATACTTAGACATGGAATTGCTCTAATAGGATAAGTACTATCTTAAGTTTTCTAAATACTTCCAAATTCTTCTCCAAAATGGTGTATACATTTATATAATTTCTAGCAATGTATGAAGATCCCTGACTCTCTACATTGTTACTAACACTTGTTATTACTCTTTTTTATTGTTTTGCTAGTCTCATGGGTATAAAAGAATATGCTCCTGCTGTTTTAATTTACCTTTCCCTAATTACAATGAGGATGAATATTTCTTCAGATGATTATGATTCGCTTAATTGAGTTTCCCCTTCTGTAAGTTACTTATTTGTACATTTGCTGTTTTCTCCATCAAATTTCCAGTGTCTTTCTTGACATACATATTCTGGATATTAATCTTTTCTGCTCATATACAGTACAAATATTTTCTCCAAGTCTGTTACCTCTGTTTTTGATTTGCCCATTGTCTTTTCTATAGAAAAGAAATCTTTACTTTTAATGGACTTTAATAAAATCTAGCCACTTTTGCCTTTATAATTTATGCTTTCCACATCTTAAGAAAACCTTTTTACCCCAGTGCTGCAAAGATAGTCTCTTACATTTTCTACTGAGTTGCATAGTTTTGCCTTTTATGTCTGTCTTTAATACCTCTAGAGTTTATTTTGCATATGGCATGAGAGGAGCATTTTATTTTATTTTTTCTATGTGATAGCCAATATTCTGACTATCACCACGTTATGCTGGTTTTACATTATATGGACCTTTATTGTGACCCTCAGTTCTTGAGCAGCAAGTCAAGATCTACTTACCAAACCTCTATTATGATCCAAAGCCCTGAAGAGGGAGTCTAGTGGAGTTTGTGACATAGAACCTGCCTTCAAGGAAACATGCCATCTAGCCAGAAGACTAAAACATGGACACAAAGACTTGAGAATATATGCAAAAGAACACTTAGGTAAGGATAAATAAAGACCTCAGAAACTGAGAATTTTGGTGGGTTAAAAAGGGAACAGGGTCTCTATTCCCAGGCTAGAATGGATGAAAGGATTGGACTAGGAGTACAGGGATACTATTTGATACCTTCACTCTAAGATGTTCATCCAATCAAGCTAGTTTTATGCAGTTAACACAGAATGAAAGAGGAGATAGGAGCCACTGAAACATCACCATTTGCCAGGATCTGGCCTTGTTGCTGCACTCTTGGTTTTCTTCCCATGTCCTTTTCTCTTTGTGTGGCTCCTCAGCCCCAGGGTGCTAATTAAGAATGAAGCAAGTTCATTTTGACAGGAGTCTAGGCACCCAGTCCACAAAATCTCCCTGAATTACCTCTCTTCCTTTTCAGAACAATGGATTCAATTGAATGGAACTATTTATAAAATAATAATAATAACATTATATGTCACTGCTCTTCTGGAACCCACTTTCTCGACAAATATACTCTACCTTGGTCACCAGTGCGAAGAGAGGCAGCTGATGAAGGGAGATTTGTGGACTGGATGCCTGGACTGCAGTCAAAAAAGGACCTTGTGGTGTAGGAGACACAGGACAGGAGTTCCCTGACGACCAGAAAGGAAAAACTATGGAGGCTTCAGAAAGCTTCAGTGAACCCTCCTCTTCCATCAATCCTCCTCTGCCTCAAGATGCTGTACTACACCACAAAGGAGTAGTTCCAAACTTGGCTCTCCCAGGCATCTGCATTGCAAAGTACATACCCATCATCCTCAGCAGGGCAGCCTATATTTAGTATAGTATGCATCAGAAACTGATTTTGCTCCTAGTAATCTCCTTCTTCTTTATTGGTTTGATACTGTGAGAGGTAGGTGTGAGAGGAATGGAAGGGAAGGTGGGTAGGGGAAGAAAACTGAACAAATTCATCAAAATCAACGATGACAACAACAAAAAAAAGTTCCCAGCTCCTTAATCCTGTCAGGGCCTACTCTTCATCATGGCAACCAGTAAGCCTCTAAGTTTCCTCAGATCCAGTTGTTAGTGAAGAGCGGAGGTTGGCTGTTTTGCCTGAGATTATTTCAATACTGCATACATTAAAATGGTTCTAGGGCAACATGGACATTGAAGGAGGGGCAAGTGTCAGAGAGGAAAGGGGACAATGAGTGAGGAATGGCAGGTTTCTATTAGGCAACACTCTCAGGAACTCTCTTGGAAAGGTGGGGAGGACATCCAATGCCACGTTGTATTAATCCTCAAAGGTCCTGGTGAAGGCCAGCTCTCTCACTCTTTTCTCCATTACCTCCAGGCAAGCCTCTGCAGTCTAAGGGATCCTTCAGTGTGTGGGAGAACCAGTCAGCTCTTTTCAGCCCAAAATAATATGCTGGGTTTTTTGTTTTGTTTTGTTTTTGGCCAAAGGCAGAAAGTGGAGACAGAAAGTAAAAGTCAGCATGGTATCCATTCACCTCACCCAGGAGCCAGCTGGTCATTGGTGAGAGTGCCACACTACAAAGAAATAGGAGGCACACTTGTCAGAAAAGGTTCCTGACAACTCAGTTCCCCTAACCTCCAACTGTGTCTTGCCAGGCCTCCCAAAGACACCATTGCCACAGCCCTCATTTGGTTCAGTCTGTCCATGAATGAACAGACAACTGGCAAAGTGGGCATTCCTTGAAGTCATATCAGAGGCTCTACAACTCCCACTGGCAACTACTTTGGCCACCATCTTACTTAAGAAACTGAGGTTGCAGCTAGGTATGGAAATGGGAGAGATTCACTGGCCCATATACTGAATTGGGCATTGACTCAGAAATCAGACCCAAGGCTGGTTGCTCACACTGGCTCTGTACCACAGCAGTATGGATTAATTCTTAGGCCCTTTCTTAATGCATGCTTTGACTACTAAAAGGGAGGCAGTAAGTTGGAGAGGAAGGACTCAGGGGAGGCACTTGGGAGTGTTCCTCATGCCCACAACTAGTAAAGGGTCACCTTCTCAATTTATTGTTAGTGGGTTTGGTTTACCCTATTGCAAGATGAACTAGATACTCTTTTCTCCTTAAAAACACTATCTTCCTCCCTCTGTATATCCCCCTGTACCTGATACCATCTGAACACTCTTCCCAATCCCCAGTGAGCAACTAAGTCCCAGAGTCCAGAAAAATAATCATCTTGCCTTCAGCCTCAACCTCCAAGACCTTAAAAATTTAGTTATTGATTTTTGAGCCAGGTTGGAGTCTTACCTTCACTCACTCAACATTTACTGAAAGTTACTGAAGTCCATGAAGGCAGTTGCCATGTCTGATTTTGCTCACCTTATACCTCCAGTTGCTGCTGGGCATGCAATAGGTACTCAGGAATATTTTTTAATTAAGTCTATTATGTGTATAATCTCAGAATCTGCTGATCATGTAAAATAATAGTGGCATCTAAAGTTTCCCTTTATTGAACAACTACCATGTGCCAGGGCCCATTTTAAGTACTTCATATATATACCCTAATTTAAACCTTGTGACAACACTGATGGGTAGAAACTATTATTTAATTTCATTCTATACATGAGAAAAAGAAGGCTCAAGGACATTAATCTTTCAAAACACACATGATTAATAAATGGTGGAGCCCAGTACCAAAGCCAGGTCCTTTGGACTTCAAATCCTGGCTTCCTATACCTCCAGTGTTATGGAAGTGCCATTGAGATTAAAGTCACTATTCAGCTCCCCAAAATACTAGTTAGCTTTTTACAGTTTCTTGGCCATATACTTCATTCAAACTGGTGAATCAGATTTTCTGCAGGGACTCAGGTGAAAGAGTAAATCACTGTTCCTCAGACAGATAAAAAGTTTTACAGTTAACAGAACACTTTTATCTCTCATATAGTCCTCACAGAAATCACAGGAGGGAGTTCTGTTACCATTGCTCACTTTAGAGAAAAGGATACTGAGGCTCAAGGAGGTGATACAAATTGCTAAGGTTAGACACCCAGGTAGTAGTAGAACTGGGGCTAAAATCCACTCTTACTTGACTCTTGAACCCTAGAGTATAAGGCACTGTGTTTCCTTGGCACAGAAAGCATGGGAAACCTTACTTTGTGTCACATGCCAATTCCCACTAAGGGATTCTTGACTTATACTCAGACAAGGATCCAGGGCCCTGGTGCTGTGTCCCAAATTGCCAACTGGGAAGAACCTTGACATCTCTCATGTGCTGTTGGAAGTAGAAATATATCACTTTGCAGGAAAACCATTTGTTTTCTCCTCAAAGGTGCTGTTTAAGAATTAAACTCTCTCCCTCTGATAACCACCCATACTAGGTAGGCATATGTGCTCAAGAGGCAGTGAAAGCTGGCATGAGCTTCTGTGAATTTACTTCTTTTCCCCTGGCACCTAAATGAGGACCAGGAATTCATGTCACTCCTTTCCTCCAACTGCCCTCTTTCTCCTCTGAGCACTCTGAATCATTTTTAAAGTCCCGTGAATAAAGAAAGCAGACCACCATGCCTAAAGATGACTCCACTGCTCTCTGGAAGTCAGTATCAGTTATAAAGACATCACTGCTTGATGGGGCAAATGTCAAAAGTTTAATGAAGATTGGCACCAGTCTAAGTAGGCTTAAGTCCTAAGTGGCAAAGTGGCTTGGGTAAAGATCCCTCAGAATTCTGTTTGTGACTCCTGTGTAGCCTTCCTCCTCCTCCTCTCCTGTACCCCTTTTACCTCACCCCCAATTTGTGCCAAAATAAGATTCAGTCTTTCTCTGCTTCTCCCAATGTTGAGAGGTTCTGCTCTGAAAAAATAACATTTCCTAGGCTCCCTTCACTGAATTATTCATCTTTGCTGCTTAGGCATGACAAGATTTCTCATTAAAAGCTCTGGGTGGGAATGACCTATCCAGGCTTAGGACCCACAACTAGCTGGAGTAGCAGCAGGGTTGGGTGGTTTCCCTGAAGGGCCTGTGAGAGGGAATTCTTGAGATCCATGTGACAAGAGAGTGATAGAGCATATGGATGCTCTTCACTGCAGGGTAACCATGGTGCTGGTTAGCTATATCATCCTTCTCAAAAGCTTTATACAAAAACAAAAGGCCTGATCTCATCATGTTTCCCAGCCTTAGAATCTTCCAGTGCTGAGTAAAGAAAATCCAGTCATAGGAATGAAGAAAGCTCAGCCTCTCTCTAGCCCATTGGGACTCTGCTTGAAAGGTTAAAGTAGGATGAGTTATCCCTTTTATACCCAGAGAGATGGGGCCATGGTGGGAAGAGAGACACAGTGAGGGAGAGGAGACTGAATTTCTGGTTGCAGCTCTAGCATTAGCTGATTGTGTGACCTTGGACACAGCACTCAGCTTTTCTGTGTCTGGTTCTTCACTTGTATGAGGAAGGTGGAAATTCAGGACAGGGCCTCTGGAGCCAGGCTGCCTGGGTTTGAATTCCAGCTCTGCCTCTTCCACGTAAGTGACCATGAAAACTGGTTGTCCTGACAAAGCCTCAGTTTCCATAAACGGTAGCTATTTCCCTCTCATCAGAGATCCTTGTTCTTCTCCAGAGTTTGAGCTATTGAACGGTGTGACCTTTCAGGTCTGTCATTTATCCCAGTGTTCAAGTCACTGGGACCCGGCTTCTCATTCCAGAGGGCACATGATATTCTGATGATGAGAAGAAGTGGTTTGCAGGTTGTCTGAGCCAGCCCTTCAGAATACATGCAAATACATTGCATGTGATTTTGTGCAAATGCACATGTTCTCCTCTTCATTTTCAAGTCACCCTTAGAACAATGCCACAGAGACCAATGTTCCCAGGCTTCTAAGGACAACTGCCCACAACTCTTCCTAGGGGGAAGCAAGAGAAAATAATTCTCCTACCCTTCTAGGTTCTTGGTTGAGATATGTTAACAGGAGAAAAACAAACATAAGTTTGATAACATGTATACCTTCTGTAAACTAGGAAGAGATCCAGAAAAACTGAGTAACTCCCCAAAATGACCCAAGCCACCACCTTAAATATCATCTCCAGTTAGAGAAAAAAGAAGACCTTTGGGAGTAGTTATGGGAGGTTACTAGGCAAAGCACAGTGAAGAGGGTAAGGCTGTTATGCAAATTTAAGTCCCTGCCTTCTCCATTATGAGTTTCTTGACATTTAGACTCATCTTTCTCTTCCCGATACAGAGGGAGACACCTTTGCAAATGGGGATTTCCTTTATTAATGTAAATGTCTCTTACAAAAGGGTAACTTCTACTCGGTTTTTAGAGCTTTTCCTATGTCTGCTGTTTTTTAAAAAATAACCAGCTTGAAATAATCCTTATGCCTAAAATGTATATTTTGGGGTGAGGAAAAGTAGATTTACAATTCTGAGTACAAGAAACAATTCAATTTTGTATTATTATTTATTAACTATTGTATTTTCCATATGAACCACTATAAACCTACTTTTGCACATACCATATTTTGGGGTGGCAAATTCTACTCCCTTTCTAAGCCCACCCCCAGAGAACCAGAGATAAGATAGGCCAGGGCCAGGGCAAGGGAGCAGCAAATCCTAGGGCCTCCCCAGCTCCAGCCTCTGGGTGCCCAACCAGCCAGCTGGAAATGTTCAGCCATTAGCCTCTTACCCCAGGCCTGGCTGCCTCAGCTGCTTTGTTTGCTTTACATTTGGGGAGTGACTTGGGATTCTGCACAGATACGAACCTGCAAAGAAGGAACCCTGCTCTATCACCTTTTAAGCCCACTGATGGTACTGCAAGTCACTTCACCAACAAAGCAGCTAGGACTGGCCCTGTGGAGGATTACCACTCAGTATTGTCCAAGATGAGGCTGCCACCAGTGCTTCCCCATCCACTTTTTGATTTATCCATTCATGCATTAATTCTAAAATATTTATCTGCCACTTATCCTGAGCCTGGCTCTGCACTAGGTGCTGTATGGTGCTCAGAAGCAGAAAAACAGGCAAGGGCCTTGATCTTGGCAGCTCACAGTTTAGTGGGGGTATAGGGGACATATACGGACACACACATGGATGTGATAAACTGAAGAAAAATTAAAAAGCAAGATATTCTGAGCACCTCTAAGATGGAGTAAGAGGCCAGGAAAGAACTCTGAGGCGATGGTGAGGCCTGACCCTGAGGAAGAGAAGGCACCAGCCAGGCAAAGGGCACAGAGAGGTGGATGCAGGAGACTTAGTTATGTCTCCACTCCTGGGCCAGGGCATATCCAAGCCCCCTTTCCTCAGTAGAATGTCAGGTTTTCTGAGCTCTAAATGCTTGCTGGCTTTTACCAGTCAAAAGAACTCTCTGACTGCTGCCACCTAGGTGTTTCAACAACCAGCCCTCAGACCACATGAGTCAGTGTTGGCTAGAAAGCTTGATAAAATGTGGATGCCTGGGCTGTATCATCCCACAGTGACTTGGATAAATTAGGTTAGGGTGAGGCCCAGGAATTTGCATTTTTAACAAAGTCCCCAGGTGGTTCTGATGTTACTGGAAGTTGGAGCACCTCTTTATATCCTATAGCTTTGGAAAGATGATTTGGTGACAAAAACCAAGCCATGAAATTATAGCCCACGACCCTGGGTTGAATAGTGACTATCTCAAGAGCCTTCTTGGCCCCTGAATATGAAATTTTAATGTCAGACTCTAAAGAACATGGGATTACCTCATCTTGGACTTTCTGACTGGGTTTTTCCTTAGGGTTATCAATCATTCTGGTTTGTCTGGGATTCTCCTCATTGTATAATTGAATGTTCCGTATCCAGGAAATCCCTCAGGATGATTGGTCATCTTAGTGTTTTAAAGTGCCCACCTAGATTCACCCTGAAAAGGGAAGGGTCACTAAAGGTACCCCACATTCCCACCCAAATCCCTAAGGCCAAAGTGCTTCCTACCTGCTAAACTGGACTTCTCATCTATCTGGAAAGAGCTGCAGTCTTCTCCCTCTAGCAACCCAGCATGCACTCTCTCTTCTTTTTCTTTCTCTACAGATATCATATCAAAAAAGAGCCCTGACAACAAGCCAGCAGGTCTTGCAGCATAACCAAAGTGCTGGACATGGAAACAACAAACCTTCACCAAGGGATAAGCTCTGGATTTAGAAACCAGAGCAGAAAGAACTATCAACTACCAGATTCACCGGGTAATAGAAAAGAAGACAAATGCATCACCATGGCAACCAGCGTTCAAAGGCCCCCCAGCACCTGCTCCTTTCTAAATAATGTTTCCCCAAACAGGGATATTTCTTACTTCCTGTTTCTCTTTTCAATAAACATGCTTATTTTATTTCCCTTCATTTGTGCTTAAATATTTCAGTAGCAATTTAGCTTCTCCTCAGCTCTCCAGCCCCTCCATGTATCTCCCAAACCTTTTCTTCCCCTGTTTCCCCATCTTTCCTTTTCATTCAGTCTATCTCCTCTGTTTATTCTGTCTGTCCCCAAAATGTCCTGCTCCCCTCCCCCTGAGCAATATTTTAACCATCTTCCCTCTCCCAGAGTTAAGCCCTCATCCAGGATGTTTTATCTGTTGCAGTTCTATTGGTCTAGTAAGCATTGCTCTTGGCTGTGAGTGCTGTATGGTACTCCCTCCAAAGTCCACACCTTCTGTTCTGGTACCCACAGCTGGGAGACACAGTGCAGTAAAACTGCTTCAGCCCACAGAGCTGATGAAAGGAAAGAAGGTGCTCCAGGGCTGAGAACAATGATAGTTTGTCAAGTGCTGACTATGTGTCTGGCCCTACATTAAAGCTTTATGTCTATTATCACATTTAATCCTCATGACCACCCTAATAGCACAGGTCTTATTTATTGCCTCACTTAACAGATAGGGAAACAGGAGCTTTACAAGTGGTTAGGTCACTTGTAAAATGTCACATAGCTAGTAAGTGACAGAGCAAGGATTTAAACCCAGGTAATCTAGCACCAAAGCCTGCCCCTTTCACAGCTATTTTTGGAAGAGGTTTTGGGGAGGGAGATCCTGTCTTAACTCACCAAATGGGAATGCGTTCCAGGCAAGTCCTTTAATCAGCATTATTT
Organism: Anoura caudifer; assembly: GCA_004027475.1. Taxonomy (NCBI): domain Eukaryota; kingdom Metazoa; phylum Chordata; class Mammalia; order Chiroptera; family Phyllostomidae; genus Anoura; species Anoura caudifer. The sequence continues at coordinate 104,240 of PVKU01002613.1, forward strand.
GGAGGGGTCTGGTCAATGAACAAAAAGGTCCATGGGAGCAGTGGAGCAGAAAGAGGAGCACAGGAGTTGAGGAATCCTCACTGTGGGCTTTTTTCTCTTCAGTCTCACTTCATATATTCATTCATTATTTTATTCATTCAATACACATTTAGCAAATGTTTCTCATGAGCTAAGCTGTGCTCAGCCTATCCACAGGCTTCAGTGTTGTAGAAAGACTTTTTGATGCTGGAAACCCTGTTTATGAGGGCTGGCTCTCCATTTGCCATCTCTGAGCTGATGGAAACCATGGCTCTAGAAGAAGCTAACATGGTGCCTGACACAAAAAGACAACTTTGTAGAGGAAGAATTACTTCTACATGTGAAAGTTCCACCTGAAAAGAAGGAGATGGTGCTGAATTATTTCAAAGACCAGATAGGTGTGATGATGGAGAACCCTCTACCAACTCTCTTAGGAGTGGGCTATCTCAAAGCAAGAGAACTCAAGATTGCCCATGGTGTGTACCCATTTGCCTCTTGGAGCACACAGCTTCCTCTTTCCAGATGGCTTACTTCTTGTGGTGGAAGGAGACCTAGTCCTCTGTAGAAAACAGTATTTGGTTCTAACACCAATCCTCTATGCTGATAATAAGGCCTCTGTGTAAAGAAAGACACTGTCAAGGCAACATTATTTTTATCATTATCATTTTATAGAGGGACAAGGGAAGTAGGCCCCACAGGGCAGGGATTATAGAAATGGTTTGGGCAAAGAGAATGAAATGCCAAGAAATTCTAAGAAAATCTACTCATTCCTGTTTCTCTGTCTTGCTCTCCTTTCTTCTACTACTCTCTCATTTGTCTCCTCTGTTTCTTTAGTATTTCCTTAAATATATTTTATTGATCATGCCATTACAGTTGTCCCATTCCCCTCCTTCATTCCCCTCCACCCTGCACACCCCCTCCCACCCACATTCCCCCCTTTAGTTCATGTCCATGTGTCATAAGTTCTTTAGCTTCTACTTTTCCCACACTATTCTTGCCCTCCCCCTGTCTATTTTTCTACCCACTGTCTATGTTACTTATTCTCTGTACCTTTTCCCCTTCTCTCTTCCTCCCACTCCCCTGTTGCTAACCCTCCATGTGATCTCCATTTCTGTGGTTCTGTTCCTGTTCCAGTTGTTTGCTTAGTTTGCTTTTGTTTTAGGTGTGGTTGTTAATATCTGTGAGTTTGCTGTCTTTTTATTGTCCTATTTTTTATCTTCTTTTTCTTAGATAAGTCCCTTTAACATTTCATATAATAAGGGCTTGGTGATGATGAACTACTTTAACTTGACCTCATCTGAGAAGCACTTTATTTTCCCTTCCATTCTAAATGACAGCTTCACGGGATAGAGCAATCTTGGATGTAGGTCCTTGCCTTTCATGACTTGGAATACTTCTTTCCAGCCCCTTCTTGCCTGTAAGGTCTCTTTTGAGAAATCAGCTGACAGTATGATGGGAACTCCTTTGTAGGTGACTGTGCCCTCATCCCTTGCTGCTTCTAGAATTCTCTCCTTCATTTTAATCTTGGATAATGTAATGATGATGTGCCTTGGTGTGTTCCTCCTCGGGTCCAAATTCTTTGGGACTCTCTGAGCTTCCTGGACTTCCTGGAAATCTATTTCCTTTGCCAGATTGGGGAAGTTCTCCTCTATTATTTGTTCAAATAAGTTTTCCACTTGTTGCTCTTCCTCTTCCCCTTCTGGTACCCCTATAATTCGGATGTTGGGACGTTTAAAGATGCCCTGGAGGTTCCTAAGCCTCTCCTCCTTTTTTTGAATTCTTGTTCCATCCTTCTTTTCTGTTTGGTTGTTTCTTTCTTCCTTCTGGTCCACTCCATTGATTTGAGTCCTATTTTCCTCCCATCACTATTGGTTCCCTGTGCATTTTCCTTCATCTCACTTAGTGTAGCCTTCATTTGTTCATCTAATTTGTGACCAACATCAATCAATTCTGTGAGCATCCTGATCAGCAGGATGCTTTGAACTGTGTATCTGATAGGTTGGCTATCTCTTGGTCACTTAGATGAATTGGCTCTGGGGCTTTGATTTGTTCTCCTGTTTGAGCCATTTTTTTGGTCTGGTCGTGGCTGTTATGTAGTGAGGGGTAGAGCCTTAGGTGTTCCCCAGGGTGGGGCAGCCCAGTCACTGGTTTGTGATGCTGTATGTGGGGGCAGGGTCCAAGAGGGAACAGTAGCACTTGCTCTACTCTCTCTCATATTTCAGTGCCTTCCACTGCTTTCCACAAGCAATTTGGGCCCTTCTGGAGTTGATTTCTGTGTAGGTGGGCTTGTGTACTTTCTAGGACCCTGTGGGTCTCTCCAACTAACTCTCCTGTGAGTCTGGGAGTCTCTCTTGACACCTCAACCCCACAAGTGTTTTCAATTGGTGTTTTTAGTTTTTATTTCCCGGCGCTTGGGCTCTGGGTTGTGAGGTCTGTCTCTCTCCCTGTTTTCAGCTGGATTATCCGCGCGTGAATGTGGGACCGCCTGGTCAGCCAGCCACCTTGCACTGCCTCACTGGGTCTGCCCATCGCCAGCCCGTGTCCGGGGTCCACTAGCTGCTGCCTGTGCTCCTGAGGTCTGCTAGCCACCACCTACATGTCTGGGGCCCCTGTGTGCCTGGGTTTGCCAACCTCCACTTTTTCCTACCTTGATTCCACCCCTCTTATCAGTCTGAATGAATGGTTGTCGGACTTCTGTACAGTTCAATTTTCTGTTAGTTCTGGTTGTTTTCTTGTTTCTAAATCTTTGTTGTCCTTAATTTTGGCTGTGTGAGGAGGCACAGTGTGTCCACCTATGCCTCCATCTTGGCCAGAAGTCTCTGTTTCTTTAGTATTTTTTAGGAGAATGAGTTACTGGGTAAAAGGTGGAGGAAGCAGCTTGTGTGTGCATAATTTAACTGACTTGTGGCTTAATACAAAGGGACTCCCTTGGTCCCACTGCTGAAGTTTTATAGCCTGAGCCTGGGCCTGGGCCAGAACGCCTGGCTACCAGGCGCAGTGCAGAATGTAGATGTGTATATGTGTGTCTGGTGGAGGGGGACCTATGGGAAGTGTCACAGAGCCCAAAGCAGATAATAATGGGGATAGAAGAAGACTGGTTTGAACTTTTGGTGGAAGGTAGCAATGTGATGGGGAGCAGCTGGCTGGGGAGCAAAGTGTCTGAGATCTACTCCAAGCTCTGTACCAAATATCTGAGTCACTTTCAGCCTGTCATTCAGCGTTTTGGTTCTTTCTTTCAATTTTGAAAGGAGGGGGGTGGATTTGATCTGTAATATTGTAGTCATTTCTAACATTCTATGACTTGGTGATTGTGCATGAGATTTGAAAGGTGATTTTAGCCCTCCTCCTTCTTTTGTCCTATTATGGTCACTCCTATTGAATTTTTGTCTTTTTCTCCTTCCTCACAAAATAAGTATATTTAAGGCACCCAATGGAAGCCATAAAGCCCTTCTAAACCATCTATGAGGGCAATCAAGACTGCTGCTATCTCTGCTCATAGTAGACTGGGCCCAGCTTCTGCATAGACTTTAGGGGGAACTTGAGAGTCAAGAGCATTTTCCTTTTACTCAGCTCAAGTACAGAGCAGGGTTGAAGAGGGTCATGATTGGGCAAGCAGCAGTAGAGCAGAGTAAAGAAGACATATGCCCTTCAAAAAATATCTGCTGTGTTCATTTAATGTATAATTTGCCTGGTGGTTGGAAGGATATTCTCACTGGGGTGGAGACAACTTCACCAGTAACCACAGCAAAGTTTGATTTGGAAAGAAGTATTGAACATGGACTGACTGTTCACCAACCCTTATGTTTTAAGAATCTAGTTTGCTCTCACTTGGTTAGAGCATCCAGTAGGCTTGCCTGGCTTTGTCTCCTAGTTTCATGGCCAATTTGTTTGACCTTTGGGGGAAAAGCCTCTTCTATGACCAAGTTCTGTGGAATGCAGGCTGGAAAATGTGTAATTTCTTCCTACAAAAGTTGCCAAAATGGACTTTAATTCCTAGGAAAACAAGATACTTGTTCTTTCTCCTCTCTCCATTCACCTTCTGAAACCAAGGGGAACTGAATGGCAGAATCAAGTCCTATGATGAATGAATAATGCTATACTTTTTATTGCCCAATTCTTCAAATAAGATACCTATGCTGACCCTCATGGGGCATCAAGTAGACTTCAGTCCATCTTGGGAAGATGACACTCTGAATGTGCAGATGAGAAGAGGTCTAAGTAGGCTCAGAGCAGAGAAGAGGCCAGAAGCTGAATATGGAATTGGACATGAGACAGACATCTAAACATTTCCTGGACACTAACCACATAAAGAAGCCTAGTGTCACCTCTGCTTCAGTCTCCCTTATTGGTTGGCTTGGTTTTCCCCAACTTGTAAACATAACATGGGAAATTAGAGACGGAATGAGAGTGGAAGTACAGTATATAAGGCAGATAAGACAGAGATGAACAGTGTTGTGGGTCTTCATTTTCCCCACTTGTAAAATGGATCTAGGAAGGACTAACACAGCAGATCATATTTAAATTAGGGTTAAAAATAAAGACAGTGAAATGTATCTAATAATAGTTGTGAATCCTACCAGCTTGGAATTCCCCCAAAACACTTCTTTAACTCTGATAGTTAGAAGCACTTGAATGCCAGAAACTTCTTTTCCACAGTAACTAGAGCTCCTTTCCAGTCTCCACGTAGACAAGAGAATCCTCTCAGAGTAGAAGGATAATGAGGGCTCTTTGGTGTCATTAGAGTCTACAGTAGACTCAGTTCTACCCCAAGATTCAATTGATGTAACTAACATGAGCTAGGATTCCCCAGGCATTGGACTTCTTAGCACTGATTAACAGCTTCCCCAGGATTTAGTCTCTAGTCTGAGATATATCTCTTTAGTTTAGCTTTCTCTGGGAATATTTTGACTGCTGTTAGTTGCTACTTGATCTTAAATGGAATCTCAGGATACTTTTTTTTGGCCAGAATCTGAGCCATCAAAAAGAGCCACTTCAAATTCTCTCTCTCTGGCAGCTCAGGATGAACTGAGCTCCCTTGCCCGTGCTTCCAGTTTCCTCCTGGGTGCTTCTTTGGGGTGTGAAAAGGTGTATCCTTACTCAAGTGAACTTTCTAAATGGCGCTCTTCTCCTCCATTGTACCATTTCATAGACCTTGTTCTGTACATAGAAAATAATTTGTCTCCCAAGTACTTTTGCTGAAGGTGATGCAACTGAACAGACTTTCCTGGCACTGTGTCACTGTTTGCCTGAAAATGTCAAGACTTCAGCATCCTATTTGTCTCCCCTGAAACTGGACCATAATTGAGACTGGTTGTACTGGGTTAGCAGTTATAAAAAACAGCACCTGCTTTTGACTCAGTAATGGGCACTCTGCTGTGAAAAGTGAGGGGATTACAGAACACATGGGATGTAATGCATGATAGAAAGACAACGTGAAGAATACAGAAAAAAACTGATAATGAATGCACAGGAAATAAAACAGAGTTCTTAGAGCTCTCTATTGGTGAGGAAGGATGCTGACAGTGCAGGAGTAGATGGCAGAAAAGGCTAGTGTGTGTGATATGCTAAGGTTTGGAGTAAACTCTTGCCTGATTAGCATCACTGGTGACTCTTTGGGAGAACATGTCATTGATTAGAACTGTAGCTTTGGGCCATATGCAGCATAACTTTCATAAAATTAATTAACCCACTCTGACAAAGAGAAGATATTTAATTTGGTACCTTACCTAGAGAATCCAATTTTTCTATGTAAGTGACTGTGGCTAAAAGAGCTTCATTATTCCAGTATACATAGAAGTCACAGCCACAAATCAAAGAACAAGCTCCACCGGCACTTGGGATGAAAAAGACTGCTAATTATACCCAACTTCATCACACCCCACAATCACACTCTTGGACAATAATTACTGGCAGCAGGGCAATCATCTTCAGATTATCAGGAAGAGCTCTGTGTGTGCATTTGTCAGCATACACACATGTGTGTATATTCAGACAATGAACACTACAGAAGTGCAAGATTAAACCAGTGCATCCTTTCTAATGTTAAATTTCTAATTCTTTCCATATGGAATTTATTAATTTAATTATATGATTGATATCATTAATGTATATTCAGCTTTGTGCATAATTTTACATAGTGACAATCTATACTATCCCTTATTTCAGTGCCCAATGACCTATGGCAGCAGACGTTGTATTTTTTCATGATAAAAACAAATAAAATAGAGAAGAAAAGACAAAGACAGAAGAGAAAGAGGGAGAGAGGAAAGGAGGAAGTGGATAAGAGAAAGACAGAATCTTAAATAAGTAGAGATCACTTGGAGAAACACCATAGGAAGGGGGCTAAGAATGCCAATAATTCCCCTAACTCTCCTAGTGAGGGAAATGCTTATTAGCAGTCACAGACAAGTATGTATTCACCACCAGAGATACTCATAGGACTTGAACATGTGTATTTAGTTTAGGATTGGATTATTGGGAGATAAGCTTCTTGAGAGGGTTTCTGGCAGTTGATCACTTGTGTAACATGACTAGCAGACAAAGGCTAGGATGGATAAAAATGAAACTCATTCCTACCTACTATAAAACAGTCTTTTTTAATTTAATTTTATTTTTTATTGTTGTTCAAGTGCAGTTTGCTGCCTTTTCCCACCACCCCAGACCTCCCCACCTCACTCCCATGTTTCCACTCCCCCTTGTTATTGTCCATGTGTCCTTTATAATTGTTCCTGCAAACCCTTCACCATTTTCCCCTGCAATCCTCTCCCCTTGCCCCTCTCCCCTCTGGTGACTGTCAGCCTGTTCTCAATTTTAGTGTCTTTAGTTATATTTTGCTTGCTTGTTCATTTTGTTGATTAAGTTCCTGTTAAAAGTGAGATCATATGGTATTTGTCTTTCACTGCCTGGCTTATTTCACTTAGCATAATGCTTTCCAGTTCCATCTATGCTGTTACAAATGGTAGAAGCTCCTTCTATCTTTCTGCTACATAGAATTCCACTGTGTAAATGTACCATAGTTTTTTGATCCATTCATTTATGGATGGGCAATTAGGTTGCTTTCAGCACTGGGCTATTGTACATTGTGCCGCTATGAACATTGGGGTGCATAGGTTCTTTTGAACTGGTGTCTCAGGGTTCTTAGAATATAATACTAGCAGTGGAATTGCTGGGTCAAAAGGCAGTTCCAGGAATTCCAGCCAAGATGGAGGCATAGGTGGACACACTGTGCCTCCTTGCACAACCAAAATTAAGGACAACAAGGATTTAGAAACAAGAAAACAAACAGAACTGAGAGAAAATTGAACTGTACAGAGGTCCGACAACCATTTATCCATTCATCCAGACTGGTAAGAGGGGTAGAGTCACAGCAGGAGGAAGCAGAGGTGGGTGACCAGGCACACAGGCAGCTGATGGCAGACCTGGGACTGCAGGCAGTGGCTGGCAGGCCCCAGGCACACAGGCAGTGGCTGGCAAACCCCAAGCACAAGGCAGCTGTCTGACCAGGCAGTCCCACATTCCTGTGCGGATAATCCAAGCGAAAATGGGGAATGAGACAGAAGTTACAACCCAGGGCCCCAGTGCTGGAAAAAAAAAAACCTAAAAACATCAAGACCCCACCCCAACATACAGCATCACAACCCAGTGACTGGGCTGCCCCACCCTGGGGAACACCTAAGGCTCTACCCCTCACTACATAACAGCCACGACCAAACCAAAAACAACAATGGCTCAAACAGGAGAACAAATCAAAGCCCCAGAGCCAATTCATCTAAGTGACCAAGAGATAGCCAACCTATCAGATACACAGTTCAAAGCATTCTGCTGATCAGGATGCTCACAGAATTGATTGATGTTGGTCACAAATTAGATGAACAAATGAAGGCTACACTAAGTGAAATGAAGGAAAATGCACAGGGAACCAATAGTGATGGGAGGAAAATAGGACTCAAATCAATGGAGTGGACCAGAGGAAGAAAGAAACAACCAAACAGAAAAGAAGGATGGAACAAGAATTCAAAAAAAGGAGGAGAGGCTTAGGAACCTCCAGGACATCTTCAAACGTCCCAACATCCAAATTATTGGGGTACCAGAAGGGGAAGAGGAAGAGCAACAGGTGGAAAATTCATTTGAACAAATAATAGAGGAGAACTTCCACAATCTGGCAAAGGAAATAGACTTCCAGGAAGTCCAGGAAGCTCAGAGAGTCCCAAAGAAGTTGGACCCAAGAAGGAACACACCAAGGCACATCATCATTACATTATCCAAGTTTCAAATGAAGGAGAGAATTCTAGAAGCAGCAAGAGATAAGGGGAAAGAGTTCCCTACAAAAGAGTTCCCATCAGACTGTCAGCTGATTTCTCAAAATAGACCTTACAGGCAAGAAGGGGCTGGAAAGAAGTATTCCAAGTCATGAAAGGCAAGGACCTACATCCAAGATTGCTCTATCCCGTGAAGCTGTCATTTAGAATGGAAGGGAAAATAAAGTGCTTCTCAGATAAGGTCAAGTTCAAGGAGTTCATCATCATCAAGCCCTTATATGAAATGTTAAAGGGACTTATCTAAGAAAAAGAAGATAAAAAATAGGACAATAAAAAGACAGCAAACTCACAGTTATTAACAACCACACCTAAAACAAAAGCAAACTAAGCAAACAACTGGAACAGGAACAAAACCACAGAAATGGAGATCACATGGAGGGTTAGCAACAGGGGAGTGGGAGGAGGAGAGAGGGGGAAAAGGTACAGAGAATAAGTAGCATAGACAGTGGGTAGAAAATAGACAGGGGGAGGGCAAGAATAGTGTGGGAAAAGTAGAAGCTAAAGAACTTATGACACATGGACATGAGCTAAAGGAGGGAATGTGGGTGGGAGGGGGTGTGCAGGGTGGGGGGAAATGATGGGGGAGAAATGGGACAACTGTAATAGCGTAATCAATAAAATATAATAACAATAAAAAAGGCAGTTCCATTTTTAGTTTTTGAGGAAATTCCATACTGTAAAAGTCTTTCTTTTTTAAAACCATGTAATAATTGCTCAACTTAAATACTGCAATGGATACTGAGGTCTTGCAGCATTGCTGATGATCTATGAAGAACCTTATTTGGTTGATCCTTGAACAACATTCACTTATGCATGGATTATTTTCAATAAACGTGTACCGTACTGTAAGTATATTTTCTTTTTCTTATCGTAATAATATTTATTTCTCTAGCTTACTTTATTGTAAAAATATACTATAGTGGAACCTCAGTTCCCAAAATTCATTCATTCTGGAAAGCTGTTCAAGAAACAATTTTTTGACATTCCACTCTTCCAGCCAAGATGGAGGTGTAGGTAGATACACTGTGCCTCCTCACACAACCAAAAGAAGGGTAACAACAAATTCAAAAACAAAAACAAACCTGCCAGAAAATCAAACTCTATGGAAGTCCAACAATCAAGGATTTAAAGAAATATTCATGTAGACCAGCAGGAGGGGCAGAGATGGGCAGCTGGTGTGGAGAGGACATGTGGTAAGGCAGCAGCTAGAGGGCCTGGGCGGGTGAGGAATCAACTGGCAGATGAGGTGAGACAGTGTTTGGTGGACTGGTTGGTGCCACATTTGCATGTGGATAAACTGGGAGGAATAACTGGAGAGCAAGAAAGACCACGCAACCAGGGTTCCAGTATGGGGAAATAAAGCTTCAAAAATTCTGACTGAAAAAATCTGTGGGAGTTACAGAGGTAGGATTAACTTCCAGCCTCACAGGACAGTTCTTTGAAGAGACCCCCTAGGGTCCTAGAATGTACACGAACCAACCCACCTACCTGAGAATGAGCACCAGAAGAGCCCAATTTGCTTGTGGGTAGGGGAGGAAGCAACTGAAAGCTGGACAAGAGCCAAACAAGTGGTATTGTTCCCTCTCAGACCCCTCCCCTACACACAGTGCCACAGAGCAGTGAGTGGATTGCCCTGCCCTGGCGGATACCTCAGGCTCTGCCCATTACTACATAACAGGTATGCCAAGACAAAAAAAACTGGCCCAAATGAAAGAACAGATCAAAGCTTCAGGAAAAAATACAACTAAGCAATGAAAAGATAGCCAACCTATCAGATACAGAGTTCAAAACACTGGTAACCAGGGTGCTCACAGAAATGGTTGAGTATGGTCACAAAATAGAGGAAAAAATGAAGGCTATGCAAAGCAAAATAAAAGAAAATGTACAGGGAACCAAGAGTGACAGGAAGGAAACCAGGACTCAAATCAACGATTTGGACCAGAAAGAAGAAATACACATTCAACCAGAACAGAATGAAGAAACAAGAATTCAAAAAAATTAGGAGAGGCTTCAGAACCTCTGGGACAACTTTAAGTGTTCCAACATCTTAATCATAGGGGTGTCAGAAGAAGAGGAAGAACAAGAAATTGAAAACTTATTTGAAAAAATAATGAAGGAAAACCTCCCTAACCTGGCAAAGGAAATAGACTTCCAGGAATTTCAGGAAGCTCAGAGAGTCCCAAAGAAGTTACACCCAAGGAAACACACACCAAGTCACATCATAATTACATTACCCAAGATTAAAGATAAGGAGAGAATCTTAAAAGAAGCAAAACAAAAGGAGTTCCCATAAGACTATCAACTAATTTCTAAAAAGAAATCTTACAGGGAAGAAGTGGCTGGAAAGAAGTATTTGAAGTCATGAAAGGCAATGAATGACCTACAACCTAGATTACTCTATCCAATGAACTATCATCTAGAATGGAAGGGCAGTTAAAGTGCTTCCCAGATAAGGTCAAGTTTAAGGAGTTCATTATCACCAAGCCCTTATTATATGAAATGTTAAAGGGACTTACCTAAGAAAAAGATCTAAAAATACAAACGGTAAAATGACAGCAAACTTACAACTTCCAAGAACTGAACTTAAAAAACAAAAACAAAAACAAACTAAGCAAACAACTAGAAGAAGAACAGAATCACAGAAATGGAGATCACGTAGAGGGTTATCAGTGGGGAGGGGGAGGGGAGAGAATGGAGGAAAGGGCACAGAGAATAACTAGTATAAATGATAGGCACAAAACAGACGGGGGGGTTAAGAATAGTATAGGAAATGGAGAAGCCAAAGAACGTATATGTATGACCCATGGACATGAACTAAGGGGAGGGAATGCTGGTAGGAGGGAGGTACAGGGCGGAGGGGAATTAAGGTGGGGAAATGGGACAACTGTAATAGCATAATCAATAAAATATATTTTAAAAAAATTAAAAAAGAAGCTATTTGTTCAAAAATCAAAACTCCTTTATTTGTCACCTGAGAGACTCATAACTGATTATACAAGTATCAGCATGAAAGCATTGTTGGGTTAACAACTGAAGTTTTGATCAACAACTGAGACATTTTTTCCATGGAAACGTTGGTCAAGAACTGAATTGTTAGAGATGGGAGATATTTGAGAACTGAGGTTTGACTGTATAACATACAAAATATGTGTTAAGCTACACTTCATGTTATCAGTGAGGTTTTGAATCAACAGTAGGTTATTAATAGTTAAGTTTTGGGGGAGTCAAAAGTTATATGCCAATGACAACTAGTGAAATTAAAGCAGTAATCAAAAAACTCCCAACAAACAAAAGTCCTAGATCAGATGGATTCACATGCGAATTTTATCAAACATTCAAAGACCTAACACCTATCTTTCTCAAACTACTCTGAAAAACAGAAGAGGCAGGAAGACTCCCAAGCTCATTTTATGAGGCCAGCTTCATCCTCACTCCAAAAGACACTACAAAGTAGTGTCTCTATCACTCTAGATAAAGACACTACAAAGAAAAAACTCAGGCCCGTATACCTGATGAACATAGACGCTAAAATTCTCAACAAAATATTAGCAAACTGAATGTAGCAACACATCAAAATTATCAGCCCCGACCAATATGGTTCATTTGGCTGGGTGTTGTCCTGCAAAGCAAAAAGTTGCTGGTTCAGTTCCTGGTCAGGACACATGCCAGATTTGTGGGTTCTGTCCCCGGATAGGGCACATACAAGAAGCAAGCAATCAATGTTCCTCACACACATTGATGTTTCACTCCCTCTCTTTCTCCCTCTCTTCCTCTCACTCCTTAAAAAATAAAATCTTTTTTTAAAAAATATCACACACCATGATTAAGTGATATATTCCAGAGATGCAAGGTTGGTACAATACCTGCAAATCAATGAATGTGATACACCACATAAACAAAATGAAGGATTAAAAACCACATGATCATATCAATAAGCGTAGAAAAAGCATTTGATAAAATCCAGCACCCATTTATTATAAATACTCCCATTAAATTGAAATAGAGGGAGCATACCTCTATGTAATAAATGCCATATATGACAAACTCGCAGCCAATATCATACTTAATGGGCAAAAACTAAGAGTGTTTCCCTTAAGATCGGAAACAAGATAGAGATGTCTGCTTTCACCACTCTTATTCAACATAGTACTAGAAGTCAGATAAGAAGAAATAAAAGGCAGCCAAATTGGAAAGGAAAAACTAAAACTGTAATTATTTGCAGATGACATGACACTGTGTATAGAAAATCCTAAACATTCCACCAAAAAACTACTAGAACTGATCAATGAATTCAGTAAAGTACAATAGGAGGATACAAAATAAATATCCAGAAATTGGTTGCATTTTTATATGCCAATAGTGAACTATCAGAAAGGGAAACTAAGAATACAATTTCACTCACAATTGCACCAAAAATAAAATGCCTAGGAATAAATTTAACTACAGATGTAAAAGTCCTGTACTCAGAAAATTTTAAGAGACCGAAGAAAGAAACTGAAGAAGATATAAATAAGTGGAAGCTTATACCATGTTCATGGATGGGAAGAATGAACACACTTAAAATGTCCATACTACCCAAAGCTGTCTATAGATTCAACACAATTTCTATCAAGATACCTATGGCATATTTCACAGAACTAAGACAAATAATTCAAAAATGGATGCGGAGCCACAAAAGACTCTGAGTAGCCACAGCAATCTTGAGAAAGAAGAAAGTTGGATGAATCATACTACCTTATATCAAACTATACTCCAAAATCATAGTAATGAAATTAGCAAGGTGCTGGTATGAAAGCAGACATACAGATCAATGAAATAGAAATAAACCTACACCTTGATGGTCAATTAACATTTAACAAATGAGAGTTCCAGCCAAGATGGGGGTGTAGGTAGAAACCCTTTGCTTCCTCGCACAATGAAAAGGAGGACAACAACCAATCTAAAACCAATGGACAACCAAAAGCACCAGACAATCAAACTGCACGGAACTCCGACAACCAAGAAATTAAGGAAAAAATCAACCAGACTGGTAAGGCGGAGCCTGCAGGCCAACTCAGAGAAACCATGGTGAGGAGGCTGAGGGGAGGGGTTGACTGCCAAGCTTGGCAGAGCTGCATGGGAGGGACTGACTTCAGGGGAAAACTGAGACTCAAAGCTGACTCTGGGCTAATGCTGGGATTGCCACGGTAGGAGATACTTCCAGTCTGACAAGAGAGTCTGTTAGAAAGTACCCTAGAGACCGGTAGGCAAGCAGCATTGTTCCCTCTCCGGCCCCTCCCCCACAGGCAGCACAGCAAAGAGGGTTGCCCTGCCTGGGTGAATACTTAAGGCACTGTCCCTTACAACTCATCAGCTGCACCAAGACAAAGAAATATGGCCCAAATGAAAGAACACAGCAAAATCTCAGAACTAAGTGAGGAGGAGATTGCCAACTTAACTGATGGAGAATTTAAAGCCCTGGTAATCAAAATGCTCACAGAACTGATTGAGCTTGGTCAAAAAATGAAAGATACCCGAAATGAAATAAAGCAAAATATTCAGGGAACCAACAGTGAGAAGAAAGAAACCAGGATTCAAAGCAATGATTTGGAACAAAAGGAAGAAATAAAGATCCAACTGGATCAGAGCAAAGAAACAAGAATCCAAAAAAAAATGAAGAAAGGCTCAGGATTCTTTGGGACAACCCAAAATGTTCCAATATCTGAATTATAGGGGTGCCAGAAAGAGAAGGACAACAGCAAGAAATTAACAACTTATTTGAACAAATAATGAAGGAAAACTTCCCCAATCTGGCGAAGGAAATAAATTTCCAGGAAGTCCAGGAAGCTCAGAGAGTCCTAAAGAAGTTGCACCCAAAGAGGAACTCACCAAGGCACATCATCATTAAGTTACCCAAGATTAAAGATAAAGAGAAGATCTTAAAAGCAGCAAGAGAGAAGGAGACAGTTACCTACAAAGGAGTTCCCATAAGGCTATCAGCTGATTTCTCAAAAGAAACCTTACAGGCAAGAAGAGGCTGGAAAGAAGTATTTGAAGTCATGAAAGGCAAGGACCTACATCCAAGATTACTCTATCCAGCAAAGCTTTCATTTAGAATGGAAGGGCAGATAAAGTGCTTCCCAGATAAGGTAAAGATAAAGGAGTTCATCATCACCAAGCCTTTATTATATGAAATGTTAAAGGGATTTACCTAAGAAAAAGATCAAAAATATGAACAACAAAATGACAACAAACTCACAACTATCAACAAATGAACCTAAAAAATCAAAGAAATACAATGAAAACAAAAACTAAGCAAACAACCAGAACAGGAACAGAATCAGAAAAATGGACATCACAAAGAGGGAGTTCAGTGGGGAGGGGGAAGGGAAGAATAGGGGGGAAGGTACAGGAAAAAAGAAGCATAGTTTGTAGGCATAAAATAGACAAGGAAAGATAAAAAATGGTACAGGAAACAGAGGACTCAAAGAACTTATATGTACAACCCATGGACATGAACTAAGGGGGGAAGCATGGAGGAGTATAAAGAGAGAAAATTGGGAAAACTGTAATAGCATAATCAATAAAAATACTTAAAATAAATAAACAAATATTTGACAAATGAGGTGAAAATGTACAATGGGTAAAAGTAGTACATCAATAAATGATGTTGGGGAAGTTAGATACATGCAAAAAATGAAATTAGACCACCTTCTTACATCATACACAAGAATAAACTCAAAATGCATTAATGACTTAAATGTTAGACTTGAAACCATAAACATCCTAGAAGAAAACATAGGCAGTAAAATCTCAGACATTTCTCATAGCAATAATTTTTTGTGACATATTGCTTTGGGCAAAAAAAAAAAAGAAAAATAATAAATGGGACTACATCAAACTAAAAGGTTTTTGCACAGCAAAGGAAACTGTTAACAAAATGAAAAGACAACCCACCGAATGGAGAACATATTTGCCAATGATACATCAGATAAGGGGTTAATATCCAAAATTTATAAAGAATTTACACAACTCAACATGAAAAAAACAACAACAGTCCAAGTGGAGAAAATTATGCTAAGTGAATTAAGCCCATGAGAGAAAGAAAAATACCACACGATGACACTTATATATGGAATCTGATGGAAACAATAATTAACAAAGAAAATAGTGAAGGAAGCTAAGATACATTAAATAGACTGAAAGCTGCTGGAAAGGAAGTGGGGGGACAGGATGAAAGATGGTAAGGGGATTAACCAAAGAACACATATAGACAACACATGGACATGGACAACAATACAGGGACTGGCTTAAGGATGGGCAAAAAGTGGGGCTGGGAGGAAGTGAGGAAAGGGAGAAAAAGCAGGAAGAACTGTAACAGCATAAACAATAAAAATAAAATTAAAAAATTAAATGGGCAAACAATAGACACTTCTCCTAAGAGGATATACAGATGGTCAACAGATGTATGAAAACATGCTCAACATCACTAATCATTAGAGAAATGCAAATTAAAACCACAACGAGATATCACCTCACACTGGTCAGAATGACTATCATCAATAATCAACAGACAATGTGTGCTGGTGAAGACAACGTGTGCAGACCTGTGCACTCTTGGTGGGCATGCAGATTGGTGAAGCCACTGTGAAAAGCAGTATGGAGTTACCTCAGAAAATTAAAAAACGAACTGCTTTATGACCCTACAATTCCAATTCTGGGATTCTATCTGAAGAAACCCAGAATATTAATTCAAAAGAATGTATGCACCCTTATGTTGATTGCTGCATTATATACAATAGTCAAGATTTGGAAGCAGCCCAAGTGTCCATCAGTGTATAAGTGGATAAAAAAGCTATGATACATTTACACAATGGAATACTACTTGACCGTAGAAAAAAAGAAAGAAATCTTACCCTTTCCGACAGTATGAATGGACCCGGAGAGCATTATGCTAAGTGAAATAAGCCAGTCAGAAAAAGACAGGTACCATATGATTTCATTTGTATGTCAAATCTAATGAACAAAATAAACCAACAAAGAAAATAGAAACATCCCTGGCTGGTGTGGATCAGTGGATTAAGCATTGGCCTGAGAACCAAAGGGTCGCTGGTTTGATTCCCAGTCAAGGCACATGCCTGGGTTGTGGGCCAGGTCCTCAGTAGGGGGTGCAGAAGATGCAACCACATATTGATGTTTCTCTCCCTCTTTCCCTCATTTTCCCTCTCTCTAAAAATAAATAAATAAAATCTTTTTAAAAAAGAAAATGGAAACAGTCATAGATACAGAGGACAGACTGATAGCTGTCGGGGGGTGGGTTTGGGAGCCTGGGTAATAAAGGTGAAGGGATTAAGAAAAACACTCATAGACACAGACAACAGTATGGTGATTACCAGAGGGAAAAAGGAGTAGGGGTGAGGTAAAAGATGTAGGGGGTAAATGATGATGGAAGGAGACTTGACTTGGAGTGGTAAACACACAATACAATATACAGATGATGTATTATAGAATTGTACACCTGAAACCTATATAATTTTATTAACCAATGTCACCCCAATAAATTCAATAAAAGTAATAAATAAATAACTGTAAATACATACATTCTCCAGCTCAGTCATTCTGACATCCTAGAGTAACTTCTCACAGTTATCCCAGTTGAAGAGAACATGGGCTAGTTCATCTTCCAGTGCTGATATAAAGTACACATGGAGAGTGTGCAGCTTCATTTTGATGTGGAGTCTTCCTATATATCTTCTCTCTCTCTCTCAGAGCTTATTAAGACAGCCACTCTAGCATTTTTTTTCTCATTTTGCTTCTATGTTCTATTTTCTTGTTTTCCCAATCTTTTCTGTATATCAGAAATTGGTGTTTTCTTTGACTGATAACCTGTCCTAAAAACAGGTTATCTTTCAAACATGATTTCAGTTGATGTAAGCTCAGATCATCTACCATGTAGAAGCTGTTTAGTTTCAGGGAACATTTTCTAGAACTGATTTTGGCACTTTTTCAGTTCTCATTCTCATAGTTACTTTCAGCCCTTCACAGTAACATTTATATGATTTCTCAGGCATCTTTGTGCCTAATTGGATTTACTGTGTTTAAGCTTAAGAAAGGAAAATCTTTTATCTATCTCTATCATGAATATTCCTTTGTATTGGGGGAATAAAAATGATAGTGGGGAAAAGGGCACTAACATATATTGACTGCCCATTTTATTTATAACTCCAAGTACTACAGCTGTTGTTGTTCATAACAGTCCTTCAGATAATGAAAAAAAAAATAGATCAGAAATTTTAAAACTTTCCCCAAGTTTTCCAGTCAGTAAGAAGCTGGACCAAGATGGACTCATCAACCAAGATGAGTCCAGGCTTGCATGGCTCCTAAAATGGAAGAATTTTAGATTAATCCAATGTGTAACATCAGACCACAATTTAATTTACATGATAGCTTTACAAGGCAATCACCCAGTCAGAGTATCTTACAGGATGTTGGGGTGGGGGAAGCATGGTAGTTATTGTGGGAACAAAGTCAATCCAAAAACCAAATCTATGCTAATGTATTTATAAACTCAGTTATAATGGTTCTATCAATCTAAAGTATATGTATTTTCATTTTCAAGGGATTTTTTTTATTTTTAGCTAAACAAATACATAAGCATTTATATCTTTCAGGATGGTTATAAATAACTTAAAATTTATATACCAACTTTTTACCGTGGGGTAGGGTGACAACTCTCACCTCGTATTGTTCAAGTGTCAACTGTACATTACTACCCTACCAGAATGTAAGATACATGAGGGCAGGGACTTCATCTGCTTCACTCACTGTTGTATATCCAGCACCTAGAACATCTGTCATGTGATTTGCACTCAATAAATATTTGTTGAGTGTGTGCATGAATTACTGGAGAGCAATCCATTCCACACACTAAATATTTATTCATTTTTCCAAGTTTCATTGCTTTTATGTTATGTAAAGGCTTCATACCTCTACAAGGCATGAATGATTACAATCCACAAATGAATGAAAAAAGATATTCATGAGCATGACCACAGCAAAAAACAATTTACTTTTGAAGAGAGGTATGATATGGTCCTATCATTTCCAAAAAAGCATGTTTCAGAGTTTTGAGAGCCAAGAGAAAAGGAGAGTCAACACAAACTCTGTGGAAACCTTAATGAAACTCTCCTGACTACTTAGTGAATTACTCTCAAGTGACTGATCGGATGAGTAATGATTCTGATGGTCTAGAGGGGGAGAAATGGTGCATACCTGGGTACTAGTCAATGCACCTTCCCTGTCTGGAGCCCCACTTCTCTTCTGTGCCCTGGACACTCAACAGAGAGCCTAGCAACAGAGGCAGGACCAGTACTCATTGGTTCTATCCTTGTCCTGATACCCAGTTTGTCTTTGAGGACTAGGAGTTCAATTAACTTCTTCACAGGCTCTCCCCAAGTTTAGATACCTCAGGCTTTGCCTGCAAAACCCATGTCTGAAATATTCTATAAAAGGAAAAAAGGCTAATCTTTGAAACATCATACTTAATTAAACAAATCACTATCAAAAAGTCTTAGGGGAATGCTGAACATGTCTAACTCATCTGCCATTTTGTTCTTCTTTATTTGTCCAGCTAAGTCGAGGACTGTGAAACTCCCACTACCACTACTATCCACACACACTCTGCATGTCTCCTTAAGCCTGAAGGGCCAAAGGGCTTGCCGCCTCAGCCAGCAGCACTCACTCAGCATCAGAAGTTGAGCCCTCACTTTTGAGTAAACTGTCACATCCTTGGAACTTGCAAATGAGCCTGAAAAGAAAAACACACAATAAAAGGATGCAGCCTTGCTCCTTGGAAATCCAACTGAAACTCTTGGGTCCTCATCAGCAGATATTTTTAAAAACCATCTGCCTTTTACTTAACACACACACATCTTATTACTCCAATGCTTCTGAAAAGTAGCTAATGCTCTGGGAATTTCCTTAAATTGGGGACATGGCCTGCTTCTTCATGGTACCCTTCAGACCATCCCTTTACTTCAGTAAGTGGGATAGACAATATGGGGGAGTTGAGTTCAGGAAGGTATGCCAAATGATTCTTCAACTTGGCCCCAAAATTAAGCCCTACAAGTCATTGAATTCACCAAGTAATACCCATCCCAATGCAGACATACTACTCTTTAGACTGAGCTTTCAGGAAGCCTGCTTGTCAAGAGGGCACAATTGAAATTTGCCTTACATAGGGCTGAAACGTGACAGACTCTTTCCTAAAATGAAACATTTATGAAAATATGTTTAATCCATTTTAGCAGCTCAATAGTTTTTTCATGATGAAATAGTGTCTTTCATACTGAAAACTATTTTGCTTATTGGAGCTTCTACACAACATAAATACTGTAACACAGCCAGCTCTTGGGCCAACGTGGCAGCCAATTATAAAACTGGAAAAGGGTACAATATATTTTGCAACATATACAGCATAATGTGATGATAAAAGGATAAGATGGTGTGGAGCAAGGTTGGATACAACTTTGTATCCTTCCCAGGCCAGAATGCTGAGATCATCTTGAGAGAGTATGGCTTGCAATTGGTAAAGTGGACTCTTGATGGGCACCTTCCTGCTGTTTGTCAACTCCTAGGGGCAGTCTACCCAGTTCTTTGCCTTTTTTTCTCCCCACTTCTCCCAAAGAGTCTGTTTCTAGAATCCTAGCAAAGGTGTTTCCCTTTTTTATGCCAGCCAGACATTTGGTCATTGGTACAGACTCTCATAAGAAGGGATCTTTCCTCCCAGCAAGCTGACCATGCTCTGCTTTCAGCACTCAAGGATCCCACAGACACATAGGAGGTGACACCAAGACAATGAACCTGTATTCATCTAGCCAAGAATTCCAGATGACTGAGTGTGATGCCATAGACCTACGGGAAAAGGGGAAGAATCTGCTTCCTTCTTTCTCCTTATTACCATTACTCCATACCAGACTTCTCTCTGCTTGTCACACTTCTCATTCTTGTTTGACAGGGAAAGGTGCAGAGGCACCTTGCTTGCTGAAGCATCTCTGAGTTCCTGGGATGCATCTTTCAACAAACGTTCACTAATTGCCAATAATGTGCCATGCTCTGGGCTGGGCCCCAAGGGATTTGGTGGATAAGGTGTCTCTGCCCTCAGGGAGTCTGTGGTATAGCTACAGAGAGGTGCAAGTAGGCTGAGGACTATAGTGGAATGTGAGGGATACTGGGAAGGGAGAAAGCAAGGATCCTGTGGAAAGACCTTGGAAGGTCTCCTAACCCAGATCTTAGGTGCAGGGAGCAGTTCAAGAAGTCCTCCTAAAGACAGTAACAGCAAAACTTAGTCTAGAAGAATACATAAGAGGAAAGGAAAGAGTGTTTTGGTAGAGGAAATAATATGTGAAGATGTTACCAGAGAAACCCTGGCTCTTCTCCCTGACACAGTAAGGAATTACAGATTGGTGAGCCTATAAATATGCATACAAAGTTTATTAGTACTGATTTCTCATGGGAGAATAAAGGCAGGGGTGGCAAAAACAGGCTGTCCAGAAGCTGGGTGGTTAGGCCCCCACTCCCACCCATGTGGCAAAACAAGCAAGAGAAGAGAGAGTCCTTTGTTCTGTGAACTTATATAGTTGGTGGGGTGGAGGTGAAGTTACATATTGATTGACGGGTAAAGGTGGTGCCAGCTTTCCTCCTGGGAGATGTGATTACCCAAATATAGGTACGTATGGGGGTCTGTTAGCCCAAATCCTTATCTTACTCCAGTCTCTATTTGTCCATTTTGCAAATGTGATGGGAGTCAGGTAGTTAACCAAAGTTATTTTATGGGCTTTTTTCCCTGGGCACTGTAGACCCCTCCCCTTACTCCTTCCAGGCCTTGGAATGTATACACAGTCTCAAGGTTTTTCTTTTCCCAGATAGTGGTGATGATACACAGACTTTCAAGGGCTCCTCCTCCTACACTCTCAGTTTTGCTTATGTTGTTCGGAATGCCTGGCAGCCTTATCAAATCAGGCTCAGGATTACTGGGTCAGGGGGTGAACCTTTCTTTGCTTTTAGCCTCCTGTATTAAGTTCTTTGTTAGATTGTAATGGTGAGGGCCTTTGCCTTTATTTCCTCTCTGGCCACTCATTCCTAGCTGCTACCTATGTGTTAAAAGTTGTTGCATGGCAACCAGGATGCTGGCCGCTGTCCAGTAACAGCATTCAGTGTCAGAGTTCTTCCTATCTCCTGCAACAAAAATACCTTGAAGCGGGAGACACAGGCAAGTCTACGTGCATCACTGGGACAAGCAGAGTGGTCAAATCATGCCACACCTTGAACTTCAGCCCAAGAGCAATTGGGAAGAGTTGAGACAGCAGAAGAGAGATGATTAGTTTTTTTTGTTGTTGTTGTTGTTTATTTTAATTGTTGTTCAAGTACAGTTTTCTGCCTTTTACTCCCATCCCAGCCCACCCCCCAGCCCTCCCCACCTCCCTCCCATTTCCATCTCCCCTTGTTTTTGTCCGTGTGTCCTTTACACTTGTTCCTGTAAACCCTTCCCCTTTTCCCCTGATCTTCCCTCCCCTCTCCCCTGTGGTGACTGTCAGCCTGTTCTCAATTTCAGTGTCTTTGGTTATATTTTGCTCGTCTGTTTGTTTTGTTGATTAGGTTCCTGTTAAAGGTGAGATCATATGGTATTTGTCTTTCACTGCCTCGCTTATTTCGCTCAGCATAATGTTTTCCAGTTCCATCCATGCTGTTGCAAAGGGTAGGAGCTCCTTCTTTCTTTCTGCTGCATAGAATTCCAGTATCGCTAGCTATCAGAAAGATGCAAATTAAAACCACAGTGAGATACCACTTCACACCAGTCAGTATGGCCACCATAAACAAAGCAAGAAACAACAAGTGTTGGAGACGTTGTGGAGAAAAGGGAACCCTAGTGCACTGTTGGTGGGATTGCAGACTGGTACAACCACTATGGAAAACAGAATGGAATTTTCTCAGAAAACTAAAAATAGATCTGTCTTTTGACCCAGCAATTCCACTGCTAGGATTATATCCTAAGAACCCTGAAACACCAATCCAAAAGAACCTATGCACCCCAATATTCATAGCAGCACAATTTACAATAGCCCAGTGCTGGAAGATTAGATTTGTTGGAGGGAGAGAAATAAACAGAGAAGACAAATGCTTCGCAACCACGCCTCATCCACCTTCTCTTGACTCCCTAGCCTGGAGCCCTGCTCAGGGACGTTCTGTAAGGCTTGGATCCTGCCTTTGGAGTGAGGATCACCATTCTAAAATAAAGCAAGGAGGGAGGGAGAGCAGGTGAAAGGCTGCTAAAGATAATTCGGGGAAAATTATTGCATGATACTATGTACTTTATTGGCCACATAAGCATTATTTGAGGCATGTAATCCTCCCAGTCCCAATTCTAAAATCCCAGCTCCCCCATCAACATTTCAGTATGTCTTTTTATTTTTAAAAATGTATTTTATTGATTATACTATTACACATGGTCCCATTTTTTTCTCCCCATTATTCCCCAATGCCCTGCAGCCCCCTCCCACCAGCATCCCTCCCCCCCCACTCAGTACATGTCCAGGGGTCATACATATATGAGTTCTTTGGCTTCTCCATTTCCCATACTATTCTTAACCTCCCCCTGCCTATTTTGTACCTACCACTTATGCTTCTTAATCCCTTTTCCTTTTACCCCATTTCCCCCTCTACCCCTCCCCACTGAAAACCATCCATATGATCTCCATTTCTGTGATTCTGTTCCTGTTCTACTTGTTTGCTTAGTTTGTTTCTTTTTCTTTCTTTTTCCTTTTTTAAACATATTTTATTGATTATGCAATTACAGTGGTCCCATTTCTCCCCCATCAATCCCCTCCACCCTTCACAGCCCCACCCGCCCACATTCCCACTTTAGTTCATGTCCAAGTGTCATAAGTTCTTTAGCTTCTACATTTCCCACACTATTCTTGCCCTCCCTCTATTTTCTACCCACTTTCTATGCTACTTGTTCTCCATACCTTTTCCCGTCTCTCCTCCTCCCACTCCCCTGTTGCTAACCCTCCATGTGATCTCCATTTCTGTGTTTCTGTTCCTGTTCCAGTTGTTTGCTTAGTTTGCTTTTGTTTTAGGTGTGGTTGTTAATAACTCTGAGTTTGCTGTCATTTTACTGTCATATTTTTATATTCTTTTCCTTAGATAAGTCCCTCTAACATTTCATATAATAAGGGCTTGGTGATGATGAACTCCTTGAACGTGACCTTATCTGGGAAGCACTTTATCTGCCCTTTCATTCTAAATGAAAGCTTTGCTGGATAGAGCAATCTTGGATGTAGGTCCTTGCCTTTCATGACTTGGAATACTTCTTTCCAGCCCCTTCTTGCCTGTAAGGTCTCTTTTGAGAAATCCACTGACAGTCTGATGGGAACTCCTTTGTAGGTGACTGTGCCCTTATCCCTTGCTGCTTCTAGAATTCTCTCCTTCATTTTAATCTTGGATAATGTAGTGATGATGTGCCTTGGTGTGTTCCTCCTTGGGTCCAACTTCTTTGGGACTCTCTCAGCTTCCTGGACTCCCTGGAAGTCTATTTCCTTTGCCAGATTGGGGAAGTTCTCCTTTATTATTTGTTCAAATAAGTTTTCCACTTGTTGCTCTTCCTCTTCCCCTTCTGGTACCCCTATAATTCAGATGTTGGGATGTTTACAGATGTCCTGGAGATTCCTAAGCCTCTCCTCCTTTTTTTGAATTCTTCTTTCTTCCTTCTTTTCTGTTTGGTTGTTTCTTTCTTCCTTCTGGTCCACTTCATTGACTTGAGTCCCGGTTTTCTTCCCATCACTCTTGGTTCTCTGTGTATTTTCCTTCATTTCACTTAGTGTAGCCTTCATTTGTTCATCTAATTTGTGACCAAAATCAATCAGTTCTGTGAGCATCCTGATCAGCAGTGCTTTGAACTGTGTATCTGATAGGTTGGCTATCTCTTGGTCACTTAGATGAATTGGCTCTGGGGCTTTGATTTGTTCTCCTGTTTGAGCCATTGTTGTTTTTGGTTTGGTCGTGGCTGTTATGTAGTGAGGGGCAGAGCCTTAGGTGTTCCCCAGGGTGGGGCAGCCCAGTCACTGGGTTGTGATGCTATATGTGGGGGCAGGGTCCGAGAGGGAACAATGGCACTTGCCCCGCTCTCTCTCAGATTCCTGTCCCTTTCACTGCTTCCCCCAAGCAAACTGGGCCCTTCTGGTGCTGATTTCAGTGTCGGTGGGCTTGTGTACATTCTAGAACCCTGTGGGTCTCTCCTGGACCCTCAATCCCCACAGGTTTTTTCAATTGGTGTTTTTAGGTTTTATTTCCTGGCACTGGAGCCCTGGGTTGTGAGCTGTCTCGCTCCCTGTTTTCACCTGGATTATCTGCGTGTGAATGTGGGACCGCCTGGTCAGCCAGCCGCCTTGTGTGGCCTCACTTGGTCTGCACCGTTGCCATCCAGTGCCCGGGGTCTGCTAGCCGCTGCTTGTATGCCTGAGATCTGCCTGCTGCTACCTGTGCACCCAGGTCCATCAACCTCCACTTTTTCCTGCCGTGACTCCGCCCCTCTTACCAGTCTGGATGAATGATTTTTGGACTTCTGTACAGTTCAATTTTCTATCAGCTCTGGTTGTTTTCTTGTTTCTCAGTCTTTGTTGTCCTTAGTTTGGTTGTGTGAGGAGGTACAGTGTGTCCACCTACACCTCCATCTTGGCCGGAAGTCCTGCTTAGTTTGTGTTTTAGGTTCAGTTTTTGATAGTTATGAGTTTGTTGTCATTTTACTGTTCATAGTTTTGATCTTCTTTTTCTTATATAAGTCCCTTTAACCGTTCATATAATAAGGGCTTGGTGATGGTGAACTCCTTTAACTTGACCTTACCTGGGAAGCACTTTGTCTCCCTTGCCTTTTGAAGTGATTGCTTTGCTGGATCAGAGTAATCTTAGATGTAGGTCCTTGCCTTTCATGACTTTGACTATTTCTTTCCAGCCCCTTCTTTCCTGTAAGATTTCTTTTGAGAAATCAGCTGATAGACTTATGGGAACTCTTTGTAGGTAACTGTCTCCTTTTCTCTCGCTACTTTTAAGATTCTCTCCTTATCTTTAGTCTTGGGTAATGAAATTATGTTGTGCCTTCACGTGTGCTCCCTTGGGTGTAACTTCTTTGGGACTCTCTGAGCTTCCTGAACTTCCTGGAAGTATATTTCGTTTGCCAGATTAGGGAGGCTTTCCTTCATTATTTTTTCAAATAAGTTTTCAATTCCAACTTTGGCAAGGATGCAATAGATGTGAAATGCTGAGGGTGGGTTGAGTTTGGAGATATGTAGGTACCCTGACAATAATATCCAAGACATGATAAAATATTAGGATTCTCTCAAGTATCTCCCCTCTGTGAACATATGTGCTTCTAAGTGCTTTGAATCGATGTTTGTTTCTGTAAATAAATATATTAACAGCTTAAAAAAGTTTTCAATCCCTTGTTTTTCCTCTTCTCATTCTGACACCTCTATGATTTGTGTGTTGGAATTGAAACCGCACCACCACAACAACCCCCACATATTTTTACAGCCAGAGGTTTTGAGGCTTTCTTTTCCTGCTCTGAAACCCTGGGTTGCACAGTCTGTCTTGCTCCCCAGTTGTTCCTCCTGGTTTATCTGCACACAAGTGTGGGACTGCCAGTTACTGCCTTGCCCACCAGGTCCTCAAGCCACCACCTTGCCATGCATCCTCTCCATCCCAGCTGCCTGTCTCTGCCCTTGCTACCAGTCTGGATGAATATTTCTTCTTTAACTCCTTGGTTGTCGGACTTCCATACAGTTCAATTTTCTGTCATTTCTGGTTGTTTTTTTGTTTTTGAATTTGTTGTGTCCTTCTTTTGGTTGTGCAAGGAGACACAGTGTGTCTATCTATGCCTCCGTCTTGGCCGGAAGTCCTAGCTTAGCTCTTTGATCATGAACAAGTTGTTTCACCTTACTGATCCTTAATCTCCTCATTTATATAACAGGATAATAATAGCACTTATTGAAAGGATTGATGTGAGTAAACTAGATATGGTGAGTAAAGCATTTAGCATGGAGCCTTAGCTGTATTTAATATTGTATCCGTCACTGGCAGGTGCGTAGATTTACTGGGAAACAGGAGCCCCTAGCTCAAAGGAGACTCAGACCCAGAAGCACAGCAGTCACCCTGCCTCCAGCCCCACAGTGCAGCAGTGCAGGAACTAGCTCTAGACCTGGAGCAGTGGTGATGGCAGGAAGAGCAGGAGTCACAGGGCCCAGCCAGGAGTCCAGCCTGGGCTCAGGCCTTGAGCCCCACTTCTGCCCAGAGACTTTGTTGAGCTCCTGGTCCCTCCTCTAGCTGTTTGATAGTAAGCAGACAAGCAGTCATGTGGAAACAGCTTTGCTACTCTTAAAGGGGAAACCTGTCAAAGGAAAAAAGAGATGGCTTCTAGTGCAGGCCAAAACACACTGGCTCCTTACTTAAAATCAACCTGTTAAGAGGAAAAGATGGGAGTTGGCCTTCTCAGCATGGCCATCCTACTTGGAGGCTTTTCCATACTCCTAGAGCCCTGCTTTCTCACCTACTTTGTTGCCAAAGCATGTTCACCTGCCTGTAGTTGCCACAACCCTGAACCGTGGTCCAGCTTAAAATAGCTTCCTGCTAGATCAAATGCCAGAAGCCAAGCCCCATCTCCAGAAGCTAGGTCCTAGAGCCTGAGTGGCTCAGCATGAAGGCCAAACAACTGAAACCAACTCTCAGGGATGAAATTATTCTTGAGCCCCTCCAATCCTTGGCTAGGCCAGATAGGCAAAATGTTGCCATAGCCACATTATTTCCAGTGTGTGGTCACTTTTCATTGAATACATTCAAGGCACCTTCAGAATGAGAACACTGCATGAGGCCTCAGCCTTGTGTCTGTGTCCTGATCCTGTCCTGATCCTGTCACTCACCATCTCTGAGACTTTGAGCAAGTCATTCCTCTTTCAGTTTGTTTGTTTGTTTGTTTTAGATTCTACATATAAGTGAGATTACACAGTATTTGCTTTCTCTGACTGGCTTATTTTACTTAGCATAATCCCCTCTAGGTCCATCAGTATTGTCTCAAATGACAATATTACATTCTTTTTTATTGCCACATGATATTTCAACATATGTATATACCACATCTCCTTTATCCATTCATTTTTCAATATACACTTAGGTTGCTTCCATAATAATGCTGCAATGAACATAGGGGTGACTATATCTTTTCAAATTAGTGTTTGTTTTCATTTGATAGATACCCAGAAGTGGAATTGGAGGATCATGTGGTAGTCGTACTTTTAACTTTTTAAGGAAATCCCATACTGTTCCATAGCAGCTGTGGCAATTTGCAATCACACAAATCCATACTGCTTTGTAAGCCCCAGTTTTCTAACTGTAAAATGGAAATAATAGTCCTCACCCCCGTCACACTGAGAATGGTGAGGAAAAAAAGATCTAATATAAATGAAAGCCATTTTCTAGGACTAAATGGTAATCTGCCATGTTTGGTTATGGCTGTTTCTGTTCTCATTTTGCAAATGGACAACCAGGGACTCACCTTGTCCCATCCTCCAGCATGATGGGGAAACCAGCCAGACATGGTTAGGGATAGGGAAAGAGAAGTTCTGTGATAAAGGCAGAATACAACTGGCCTTAGACTTTTTAAAATTTCTCCTGTCCAGGGTTGCCTTGGCAAAAGAGGAAATCAAATCTAGGACCAAGTGTTTCCAGCCCATGTTGTCCTCTAATTTCCTTGACAAGTTTATGGAGCAGACATCTGGATATGATGCCAGGATTTGCCCCAGTTTTAAAGGTAAGGAGCATTCATCCTACAAACCCCCGCCCACAACTTTCTGGAGACACACTGCTGATCTAGCTCCTATTGCCTGCCCCAAAGGCAGGAAGTTGGAGGTACAAGGCCAAGTCTTTCAGCTCAGAAGGAGCCTCTCCTACCCATTGCCCATGGGCCTGTGTAGCTGGCACTGCCCTTTTCCAGCAGTGCTCTGGCCTCAAGCTCGAGGAGGGAGTCCTGGAACCTGTTTCAAGCCATCTGAATACCCTGAATATGGCTGTGCTTTACTACCTACCCTTAGCCCCACCCATAAATGTGACCTGCAATATCTTCCTCAACAGTTTCAGCTCTATCACTGAGACTTCCATGGTAACGTCTCTCTGTTCCCCACTTCTACTCTAGTGTGAATAGGTGAAACCCTCCAGATAGCAACTGTTTTCTCCTTTTGCTGTCCTCTCCTGGTTTCATGGTCATGGCTAAGCCCATGTTATATGTGAAATTGGACACTGGGAGGAACTCTTTTCCCAGCCCGTGGTTTTAATGCTAACGGCAGACCAGCCTAAGCAGTAGATGGTCCAGCCTAGGAGGTAGCCTGGGAGGCTTTGGAATCAGAAGACCTGTGTTCAAATCCTGACTCTACCATTGAATAACTGTGTGACCCTAGGCAGGTCTCTTTTTGTCTCAGTTTCCTCATCTGGAAAATGAGGGTCATAACAGCACCCTCCTCACAAGGTGGGTGTGAGATTTAAATGAGATGAAGCACATAAAGAAAGCACTTAGAAGAGAGTCTGTGCATAGTAAGTGCTCAATAAATGTCTTTTCCCTTCCTATCTTTCCCATATCAGCCCAGTTTGGCTGCTTCTCCCATGGAAAATGACCATTACCTCTGAGATGTGCTCCCAGCATTTCTACCTCATGATGCTCCTATCTATGTAAGGCTGGCTGGGCCCCTGGAATAGCACTGTCACTGATGGGCCCATCTCTGCACCCTTGCAGGAGTACCAGGTGAATGTCTTCTAGGGGCAGCAGTGGAATGACCCATGCCTGGCCTACAGAGAATACCCTGATGATTCACGAGACCTCAACCCTTCCATACTGGACTCTATCTGGAAACCCAACCTGTTCTTTGCCAAAGAGAAAGGGGCCAACTTCCATGAGGTGACCACCAATGACAAGTTACTACACTTCTTCAAGAATGGTAATGCATTCTACAGCATCAGGTGTGCCTGCTGGGAGAGTTTGGGTCAAGGGGAAGAAGCCAGATGGAAGCTGAGGTGTTGAAGGAGGGCCCCTGTGTTATGCTTGGCCCCAATAAACCAATGCCACTTCTTTCTTACTGTCCCTGCTAGACTGAGCCTCATTTTGTCTTGTGGAATGGACCTCAAGAACTTCCCACAAAGACATCCACACCTGCATGATGCAGCTGGAGAGTTGTAAGTGTGCCTAGAGAGTCATGGAATAAGGCCTGGTATCCCAGCTAATTAACTCCATCCTGAGACATTCCAGACAGGAAAAGGGCATCCCAGAACAGGAAGGGATATGACTAAGCACTCACATTCCTTGGCACAAATAAGACTAGGAGCCAGCACTTGCTAATACCCAAAACAGTGTTATTGTCCCATCCCCATACAATTTGCTGGCCTGGCTGTTCCATGGGGCTGGAGAATAGGAAGATGCCTGCCTTACATACAAATTTGTTTGTACTGGTTGTTGGGGGTCATTTGAGGGGTGCTTCCTCTGCCCAAAGATGTGTTCCCTCTCACAGTGCCTTAAGTGTTTCTGCCTTAACTCCCCCTGATTTAAGACATTCAAGATGCCCTTAAAACTGCCAGAGTTGGCAGGGATGGGGTACTCTTTGCACCTTGATTCTCATGAAAACGGATAACTTGTAGAGAGGTGGACAAGGACAGTTTTAGACATAGAACAGTGCCCAGGGTGGCAAAATCAACCAAGGGTTATTCTATGGCAGAGATGCCAGCCTACAGGGGCTGCACCAAGTGCAGAGAAGTGAAAGGATGACAAGGTTGAATCATCACCTATATCCACACTTTTGCCATCTCCTGAGTGTGGTGACATGGTGAGATCAGGAGACATCCACTTGGTCTTCAGAGAAGAAGGCTCACTAAGCTGTTTCCAGCATGTAAGGCTTTTGATTGCTAGAATGTGCCATGTACAGTCAGCTCTTTATGGTTCATAAACCACTTTCATGACCAGGTTCTCATTACCCTCTTACAACAACTTTTAAAAGTAGGTGGAGCATTTTACAGAAGAGGAAGTGACTTGCCCAATGTCATACAGCTACTCTAGCTGTATTCTGGACATCCGTGAGCCTTGGTGTTTCTGCTCCCATTTCTACCTGACTGGTGTGATATGGTCATAGATGTGGCAGGAGCCCTCACAAACTTCTAGCTCTCTGTGAGCAACCTGGCATGTTCAGAGGTTAGCTCTCAATTTTCCCCAGTTCAGGACCCTGGCTAAGAGTCTGTGGTATACACATTATCCCATGCATGACTAGCATGGTATAAATAGTTCTCTCCTCCCTAGGGTGAGTTAGCAGAAGCCCTGGTTCTGAGGCTGGGTCAGCTTGAGACATGTGCTTGGTACAGATGCTTACTCTCCTGAGTTTGAGATATGGCAGGAGGTTCCCAGCTGGGTTCCTTGATATCTTTTCAACCTTTTTGACCTTTCTAGGTCTGCCAGAATAATTTCTCTTTGGATCTCTCTAAAGCTTCAAAACTAGGTAGGAGAGGAGTCTGGAAATCATTCTGACTTGCCCATTTATGATGGGCCTGTGAGACAATTGACCAAGTACCCTCTTCAGAAACGTTTCCCTTTCGAAGATGAGCATGGAGCTACTAAAACCTAGGTCTTCTCATCTGTTTTCTGACAGTTATAACCCCAACCCTACCTCTATCCAACACCCACACTCTGCAGCCTTCTGCCATCTCTGTCACTTTCAGTTGGCTATAACAATGAATGACCTCATGTTTGAGTGGCTGAAAGATGATCCCACCATACAAGTGGCTGAGGGGCTGACTCCATACCAGTTTATCTTGTGAGATGAAAAGGATCTAGGCTACTGTACCAAGCACTACACAACACAGGTAAAAACCCAGGGTCTTTACTCTCTTTGAGTCGTAGGAGGGCCTCCATATGGGAGAGTAGGGGGCAAGCAGCAAGCCTCTGTGTGCCAGATGTGGTGTTAAGTGGTTCACATTCTTCACGTCATCATGGTAGGGGTTATCAGTCCCATTTTCCAGAAAGGGAAAACTGAGGTTCTAAATGACTGATTTAGAATTCAAATTCAGATTGGTCTAATTCCAAAGCCCATATTCTCATCCTTGTCACATGCTGCAGAATAAATGGGCCTGTGCCACTGAGTAGAAGGAATGTTCCACCTGTCTTGGGGCCAACTTTGTGGGAAGGTAGGGAATCTACATCTGGAAGAAGTCAATGGCTGCACTGAACCAGGAGGAAATAGGCCTCAGGGCACTGGTGGCTTCTTGTCCACACCTCCTACTGCTGCCACGGCTGCCCAACTCTTGTGAAATGGTTTGTCTTCCCAGGTGTGAAATATGGGCCAGGAAGTAGAGAGGGGCTGCCCAGAGCATCTGCACTCTGATACTGCCTCATTTACCCTGAAAATTTGGCTGCCAAGAGTTATGACCCTGAGACAGAGGCCACAGGATGAAGAGGGGATATCCTAGGTACCTCCTATGGTGTGCTGATATGCTTTGGTTGCCACTCTATGAGTGTGTGTTTGTATATGTGAGGGTACAGGGAGTGAGGAGAACGGGCCATTGAATTTAAAAAATGCTGGTGGGAGTGGAAATTGGTATAACCTTCACTGGGGGAAAAAACCCTGGCAATTTGTATATAGTCCCTTGGGAGCCTATTAAAATGTTGATTCCTGGGCTCTCCCCCTCAGAGATTCTGATCTGCATTTGAACAGCCATACTGAGGATTCTGATGAAGGTGTTGGGGGGCACATTTTGAGAGTTTTTTTTAATTAAATGTATTAAGGTGGCATTGGTTCACAAAACCATATAGGTTTCAAGTGTACAACTCAATAAAATATCATATCCCTGCTGATCCAGGTATCCCCACTCCTTGGAATTTATTAAAAGGAAATATTCTAAAGTATCATATTGACTTTAGACCCCAAAAAGGCTCCTGTGTCACTGTTTATACTAGCAAAAACTTGGAATTGTTGTAAATATACACTAATAAGGCAGAAGTTCAGTAAATTACATCTTCTTCTTTGCCATTATGGGGTCATCCAAAAGCACTGGTCTCTGTCTCTCTGCCATTCTTAATCTATACAACTGCAGGTGGCTCCATGCAAAATGGAAGAACTAAATGGAACTTTCTACAGAGACTGACAGATTAGACCTAAAGTTGCATTAGTTGGAGGAATGACTCAATTCTCTTGAGACACTGCAATCTAAATGGTCTATAGTTCTTAGTAGTAGTGAGGAGGGCAAAAAGAGGAAACAGAAGCCGGTAGACACTGATACATTGCTAAACCATCCATCCATCCAGTCACCCATTCATTCATCCAACCATCCATCCATTCAAAAAATATTTACTATGTGCCAGGTGCTCAGCTAGGCATTGGGGATTTAACAGTGGACACAATAGAAACTGTCCCTACCATCCAAGCACTCACAATCTAGTGAAGAAAATGGCCAGTTGTATTTGATGGATACTAAGAAATTGCAGGTAACCTGGGCACTCATAACAGAGGTAACAAACCCAGGCTAGAATGATCATGGAAGGCTTCCACTTTGGATGTGATATCCAAAGTGAAAGTAAAAGTTATACAGGTAAAGGAGAGAGACACAGAGAGATTATCTCCTTAGGACACTACTGAAATAATAGTTCATCATGGCAGGGTCATAGATTGCAAGGGGTGGGATGAGGCTGAAGGAGTAGGCATGCTACGGCATGTATACACTGTACTATAAAGGTACTACTGGAGAGCTAATAAAGGCTTGGTAGCAGGGGAGTGATATGATCACATTCAGATTTTGAAAACAAAACTCTGACTACCATTTTGAGAATAGATTGGAGGTAGCAAGTATAGATGCAGGAAGACCATTTAGGAAACTGTTGCAGTCCTTCAGATGGGCTAGGATAATTGAGTGGATGGATTCCAGAGATATTTAAAATTTATTATTAACACAATCATCATTAACAAGACTTTCTTTCTGTTGCTTATGGTGTACTTTTCTTTTGATGGACCAAAGCCCTTTATGGACCTCCCTTGTCATTACCTCATTGTTAAACTTTGTAGAAGTTACCAGACATCCCTGGGGCCACAGTTGGACTGGGAGATAGTGAATGAAATAGGATGCCCTCTCAGTAGTAGGTGGCAAAATGGAAACACCAAGGGATGCTTAATCACGGTTGCATAGCAACCCATCACCACCACCCACCTCAGTGGAATTCCCCTAAAAGAGAGTGCAGGGTTTCATCCACCTTCGCACTGTTGCTATTTGGGGCCTGATAATCCCTGTTGTGTATGTGGGAAGGGGTGGGGGTTAGGGGTGGGCCCTGTGCATTATAGGATGTTTAGCAGTGTCCCTGGCTTCTACCCACTAGATGCTAATAGCCACCACCACCCCCCAAAATTGTGCAAACAAAATTGTCTCCAAATATTGCCAAATGCCCTTGTGGGGAGGATTTTCCCAGAGGAAGAACCATGGAGGTGGAAGGTTTATCCATTGAGACCTGCTCCTTACCTGGAGTCTGCAGTATCTTCACTGTCCAACATGGCAAAAGCTTGTGAAACAGGTTGTCTATCATCAATTGTGCTCCTGCTGGGGAACCCTCTAGGGTGAGCTTAGCAGCTTAAAACTATGTAGGGAGTCAATCTAGTTAAGGAGGTTAAAGGACTTCATAAACCTGAGTTCTAAACCCTCTCTTGGCTCCACCCAACCACAACCCTGTTCCAGGAAAAGTGAGTGTCCAATATTCACAAGGAAAACAAGAGAGAGAAGTACTTAAGGGCTGCCAAGGCAGATAGTGAGAGGATAGCAATAGGGACTGGATAGGTGATGCTAAGGGTACCTAGAAATTAGAGCAGTTTCCATAGCCAGGGGTGGGTAGCACTCCCTTGGGACCCTTCTTTGTTCTGCTCTCCAGTGTGAGAGATGAGGCCCAGTTCACCACTAAGCTCAGTTCTTCAGCAGGGCCTCTCGCAAAGAGCAGCCAGAAAAACTGTGGAGTCAAGGGAAGAATAGGGGTGGAGGAGGGAAAGGAAGAAACTCTGTCTGATGTTGAGACTGTAGCTCAGAACCCCCAACCCCAAGATTACATCTTCTCGCTGGGTAATCTTGCATAAGACTTTCTCTCTAGGCTTCAGGTGTCCTCACATGTCTCATATGGGCATAACAAACCCTGTCCAATTACCACTGTGGCTGTAAGAATCCTAGGAGATTAACAGGGCCAACAAATGCAGAGTTCACATTCATTGATATTTATTGGAGAAAAGAATCAGAAGAAGGTAAGAATGAAAAGAATAATAAGAAGCAGAGTCAGAAGCAAAAGTACAAAGGAAAAAAGAAAGAAAAAGAAGTGTAGGGAGGAAAAGCAGATAGAAGTGGAGGGTGGACAGTGCAAAGAGATGAAAAATGATCTCTTTGACATGGGACTTCAGACAATTGGAAATATCATGGGAAACTTCTTTAAAAACCAGAAGAAATTCAGGATAAAATTGAAGAACAACGGGCAATTGATAAGGGCTGACAACTCACTGGATAGGCCATAGGAGAACTCCAGGAAGGTTGACTGCTCTGTTGATAGATATTGCAGGTATCCTATGTGAAGGCAACCGACATCTGGATGGCTGTGTGCCTGCTTTTCATATTTGCTACCCTGCTGGAGTATGCTGCTGTGAATTATATTTCCTGTCAGCACAAGGAATTCAAAGCAGAGGCGCCAGCACATGGTGTGTATTACTAAAGAGGGGCCCACTTCCTTCCTCTCAGGACTCCTTTCTCCCTACCACTCTTGCCACAAATCAAGAGCAAACCTAGAATTGCAAGCACTTGACAGGCAATCAGTAACCCTGGATTCTAGTCCCAGGATGGTCACAGATAAGTACTTTAACCCCTTTGATTCCATTTTCTTAATCTGTCATTGGAACACTAATCCATACAGGGAAGTCTACTAGGGTGATTTAGAGCATGGGCACAGAGCCTGGAACATAAGCACTGAAAAAAAAATGTTAGTATTAGAACTTTATCTTGTTAGTCAATATGAGATTGCTTTGAGAATTAGTGATGGTTGCTCCTGGTTCTTCCCCTACCCAGGAGAAAGGTACCCCAGGTTGTCATATACTGATTAAGAATTCAAGAGTCCACATTAGTCTCTTTCTAGGGGAGCATTATAAAAGGGTCCCCATAGCTAAGCTGGAATTGGAAAACCATCCCTTGCCTCTTCCAATTGTTGGATTTCTTTGTCTTGATACTCACTGGGCACATCAGAGGTGTTGGGTGTGACTTGTTCTCCCTCACTCTTATTTGTTAACCCCATTTCTTCTACAACAGAGTGATCCCCTGGGGAAATTGAGCAGGGATCTTGTAGTCATGACAGTGGAGGCAGTTTAACCCTATTGCCCAGACAATAGTGCTGGGTATGTTGTCATGACAACAGAGGTGCCTGGGCCACTTTCACAGAAACAAGTGTCCAATTATGAGCAAAGACTTTGCTGAGCTATACACTGGTCTCTTAATCACCAGACAGAGTTCTGGTGTGTCTTGAGCTATGACTCCTTGCTTTATGCCTAATATGGAGGCTTTAAAGCCAAAGGGACAAACGCATATGATATCTGGGGTAGGTGAAAGAGGGCGGGGGAGAAAAATGATGATCTGAGACCTCTACTTGGGGACACTCTAACACTAATGCTTTTCTCTCCTAACACCCCACCTCCCACCTCAGCTGCTGCTGAATTACCTCTACCATATGTCTGCATTAAAAATATCTCACACAAACTACTGTCTCTTGCTAAGATCCCATTCTGCTGAGGGCAAGGCTCCTGTCTCATTAGTGGTTTTGAGAACAATTCTTGCCTGGCTTTAATCCTTTAGTTGGGCCCTGGGAAGTTCTTCCTTTAGTGGAATGATCCATAACTGCCTCTCCTCAAATAGGACCCATTCTTCAATAGACATACTCATATCAGCCCTTATTATCCCATACCAAGGTGTAGAAAAAAATATACAGACTTGGCACAAGGGCAAGAGGATGCATTCTTTCCTAAACTAACTGTCCCTACCCCCCTCTTTATTTATGTTAAACCTGCCTGCAGGTACCCAAATCTTACCTTTATAGTTTTAATTTTGATGCCTTTTCAATGCCTACCTTGGAAAAAAAGAGCAGGCTGATGAGCAGTTCCAGAGTCCTTTGCCAACTAAATTGCCTGTGTGGGCGTACCAGCAACAGAAGACCGCAGCAGCTAATGTAAAGCTACTCCAAGTTGCCACTAGTGCCACCACCTCCCCTGCACCTCTCCCTCTCCCAACTGCCCACAGCCTACCCATCCCCCGTTGTTGTATATACTTTGATCCTGATCTCAAAATGGAGACTGCCATAATCAATGCTAAATTATAACAAAGTTATAACAGCAGCCTGGGCCCTGCTTAGGCTCCTGGATCCTGCCTGAAAGTGAGCTGGGCTTATTATTAATGTAAATAAAATCTGAAAATCCAAACTGGTATCATTAGTCCATGTCCCACTTAGAGTTTCCTAAAGCCATTGCTATCCCAGTGGAGTGGTAGCAGGGTCCTGGAAGCCACTAAGCAGGCTGGAAAAATTGATGCAAAGTTAATCCATTTCCAAAACCTGTCTCTGGGCCCTGCTGGAGAAGCAGCAGTCTTTAATTTGAGAGGAGCCCTTTTAACGGAGGGAAGATAATCCACATGCTTTTCAGGGAACCCTTAGCCAAGTGCAAGTTAGGAGTGTTCTAGGAGCCTGCCACTTGTTCACCTGGATCCAGACTTAATACTGTTTTTCTCTAATCTGTCCTCAACCACATGTCTTCACTGTGTAGTGGTCTTCTTCCATGTCACTTTCTGAAGTAGTTTACCTTTTTCCCCATATATTTCTGATTTGTCTTCACAGCTCATCTAAGTGTCACAGGCAAGGGTCTGTCTCTCTTGTTTATATAACCCCAATGGGCCCTAGCACCAGGCTCTGGACACAGCACCATGAAACCCAGTTCACCAACCTTGGAAGGTGACTGGTGAGGGCTCTCTTTCAAGCTGGGCAGAGAGAAAGCCTTGACATTATCAACAGAATACTTTGAGAAATGGAAGAAATTTCAAAATACTGCCTCTGAGGGTTTTGGCCCCAGAATGTTGCTTGCCTAGCACCCTCCTCCATTGTCCAATCTCTTCTTTTTATTTCAATACCTATTATTCAATACCTATCACTGTTTCCCATCTCCACACCTCACCTCCCATATTGTGCATTCCCTCCCCAGCTTGGTTTAGGAATATCTTCCCTCTCTAGTTCCCCACACTTCCTCCCTTATATATAGCTACAACAAAAATGTTCTATTTCAACAACCATGGAAGCCATAATATGGTGTTTAAATCTCCATTGTCCTTCTCAACACACACACACACACACACACACACACACACCTCAAAATTTGGCCTAAATAGCTAATATCCAAATCCAGGACCCCTTAGATTTCAGGCCACTCATCTTTGCTTTCCCAACTACAAATGGTACAATACATTAAAAAAAATTAGGCTATGAGCACCTTACTCTATTAGCCACATTTTTTCTCCTGTGTAAATAGCACTTTTCAGCCTGGGAAATATTTCCAAATAATTCCCTTTAGATTTACTGTGATTGGATAAACGGGAAAATAATTAGACCTATAGAAGCAGAAACAGCAGTTATATTTAACTTCCTCTCTCAGAGCTTTTTGCAAACAAATATATTTTGTGCTTGTATCCTCTAGCTGGGGGGATGAAGGAATCAAGATGAGCTGTGGGGAATGGGAGATCTGAGGGACTTGAACTGGAAAGCAAAATAGAAAATCATTTTATTTACCCCCTTATTTTTCAGTTACTTGGGAGATATTTTGTTTGCCTCTGCTTCTTCATTTCTAAAATGGGTCCAGCACAATCTCTCATGAAGGAATAATGTGGAAATGAATTTGAAAATACAGGTAAGATGAGCCAGGGACTTTGGTAACTGAGGTTATGTAAATAACTTTGAGCAGAGAGCTAAGGCTGCCCCACTACAACAACTGAGGGTCAAAGAACAACTACAATTGTGAATTGCCTCTGTCCTATATACATACAACTATTTCCACAAAATTTAGCAAAATCAAGGAGCAAAGATCCTTGGGGAGCAAAGCTCTCTGCTGGGCAGACTTAAGGGAGATTCTTACCTTTGCCAAAGGTGCCACTCTTTCTAAAAGCTGAGGGCATCAGGACATTGTGCCAGAGTGGGGCAAGAAGTAACTGTTTTTTCTGCCAAGGACTTTGTAACTAATTCTTCAGTTTCAAAGTAAGATTCTTCAGTTTGAGCCCTTGAGAGAATACTAGCTTCATGTAAAAAAGCCATTCTCTGTCCTGTATTCTGAAGCATGTGGCTAATCAGACCACTTATTTTTTTAAAGATGTTATTTATTTATTTTTGAGAGACAGTGGAAGGGAAAGAGAAACAGAGGGAGGGAAACATCAATGTACTAGAGATACATTGATTGGTTGCCTCTCACATGCCCTTAACTGGGGACCTGGCCGGCAACCTAGGCATGTACCCTGACTGGGAATCAAACTGGCAACCTTTTGGTTTGCAGACCGGCACTCAATACACTGACCCACACCAGCCAGAGCAAGAGACCATTCATTTATTCAACTGATATCCACTGGTTGTCTATTAGATGCCAGATACTGTGCTAGGCACTGGGGACAGAGTAGTGAACAAGACTAATGTTCTTTCCTAAATTTTTACCATGAGCCCCGTAGAAGCAGGGAAAGAGATAGGATCTGCTATTGAATCTCTGGCCTGAGCTTGCCTTCCCCTGATGCCTGGTGATAGGCTAGACCTTCTAATAATGTAATAATCATAAGGCACTGGGACCCACCAGATCATCTTATCTGTGAAACCACTTTACAATGTGTTACCACAGCTGCAGAGGTCCCATTATAAAGATCCTATAATGATTTTCTAACTGCACAGCATGTATAAAAATCTACTTTATTCACATTTTATGTTTATCTATGTCACATTCATGCAATGTGCATATGCTTTGTTCTGTTTCAGCACTGAAAGTCCCTAGTCTCAGGATACCTTCTTCATTCCTGGGAAAACCAAGAAGATAGTTGGCATCATCTCTTAAAGGGGCATTTCATGTCAGGTAATTTCTTAGATAGCTGAAAATTTTATTCTTATAATCATCCATACTCTTAAAAAGTGTAACTATCTTTGAATGAAGTATTTCTAGGTTCTGGCATATATTTACTTGTCTTCTGCTAATTTTCAAGCTGTGAGGCAATGTGTCCTTTAGAAGCAGACAGATTTAGGCATGTTTGAGTTGTATATAAACTGAGTAAATAGGATATGAGTGGCGACCTGAAGAGCTCTTATATAGCTCTTATATGAGTAAAGCTCTATTAATCACTCAGAGGGTCTCTCTCTCTCTCTCTCTCTCTTTCTCTCTCCCACCGCCCCCCATCTCCTCTCTAACTTTATATTTCTGTCCTTACTTCCTGGTTCTCAGCTGTGTTATAGCTACCTAAAGTTGTCAGCTGACAATTAGATAAATAAACTTTTCCTAATCTGCTACATTCCTTAGTACTTATACAAAATTTACTTCCACAATGCATGCAGCATAGATAAAAGGAATGTGTATTGGGTAACAAATGTTACCCTAGATCAAGAGTGTCAAATTCATTTTCACCAGGGGTCACATCAGCCTCGTGGTTGCCTTTAAAGGGCCAAAATAATTTTAGGAGTATATAAATGTAACTACTCCTTAACTGTTAAGGAGTTGAAATTACATTCGGCCCTTTGAAGGCAACCGTGAGGCTGATGTGGCCCCCGTCGAAAATGAGTTTGACACCCCTGCACTAGATATACTGACCCCTATGTTGAAATCAGCTGATTTGCAGAAAAAATACAGGTATCTGCAATAGAGTAATCACCTATACCCTAATGCAGATAATCCACTCCATTATTTAAAACTTTTGGGATTTTCAGCTTTGAGTCAAGAAAAATATTTTTTTAAAGATACCATGTACATAGAGAATTAATTCTGAAGCTTTTGAAAGTCATTGAATTCAAGCTCATCAGGTCTAAAGACCTCAGCTCTGCCTTTCTAAAGGTTTCATTGTTCTGTTTATTCTGTTATCAGTCAGAGATAACTCAACATTGAAATGTTCCTCCCAGAATGGTTTGGCACTTCATTGGGTTTTAGATAGCTCTAAGTGATGTTTTGCATTTTAAAAAAGCAGCTTGGGGCTTATCTGCAAATAGAAATGGAATTGTAATATACCATACATATCATATATAGCTAATTAGCATACATATATCTCATGAGTAGTTTTGTGGCCATAAAAATGCATGCAAAAGGCACTTGTACCCAGACAACTCATCTACATAGCCTCACCTATGAGATATTTGTGTGGCCTGGTCTCTATCCATCTATCTTAGAAGTATGACTTCAAATTCTGCCTTTTCTTCCATGTAATTCCAGGAGGAAGATATCATCCAAGAGTCACTTCTATTTTTGTGTATATGACCCAGGCCACTGCCTGCAGGCAAGGGATGAAGGTCTAATGGAAAGTTCTGGCATTTATAGCCCCCAGCCACCATCCCCTCTTCTAAAGGCAGAGAGAAGCCATATGGGAATTCTATGTGGACCGAGCCAAGAGGATTAACACCATCCCTCAGTCTGTCTTCCCTTTCACTTTCCTCACCTTCAACATCTTCTACTGGATTGTCTATAAAGTGCTATGGTCAGAAGATATCCACCAGGTACTCTGAATAAGGTTGGGGCTAGAGAGTTCAGCTGTTGGCTTCTTACCTCCTTCTGGGTGGGCTTCCCCCCTCCATTAGATTCCATTGGGAGATTAAATAGTTCCTTCCTGATCTCCCATTCAGAACTTCATCAGCTGATCCTCAAACTATGTGGGTCTACACTACATAATGCCAATAGTGGCTGCACAGGATGGTTTGTCTACCCTAATCCAGATTTTCTCCATGCTATCTATCCCATTTCTAATGAGAGTAAGGTTCAACTATGTTCCTGGGGCCAGGATGACCTTCTTCCCTTGCTAGAGACTGTCTGTTTTCCATTTCTCCAATGGAAATTATTCAGACCACTTCCACTAGATTCCGGCATTTGTCATCTTAATCTGCACCACTCTTCACCCTGCCACCTCCCACCTAGAGCCTGGCCTTTACAGTGCCCTCTGTCCCTCCTACCACGGGCTTAAATAAGGAGTTTTTGCCATCCACAGGTGCTTCCCTGTGTGACCCAGTCAGGTTCCTTGACTGTGGTAGGAAGGCAAGGTGACAGGTTCCCCACCTCTCAGCAAAGCTGAAATAGTCATGGGCTGCACTGGAGTAGGACATTGCTATACAACCCAACAGAGAGGTCTTCAGGTCATCTAAGATGTTCAACACTGTCAGAATGGGGTCAGGAATTTTGAACTCTCAGAAAGACCACCCTCTCAGACCAACCTGAACTTTTCCTAGTCTCAGAATGGGTTTTATTCCCTAACTAACTAACATGGTGACAGGGCATATTTACCTGTTGGAGAATATAAAAAGAAAAAACATGCTTACTCTTCAAGGAACTCAATGATGCTAGAAAATATTCAAGAAAAATGAAATCCAAGGTAGTAGGACCCAGGAGAAGAATACAGAAACTATCATCAGAGAGTCTTTTGTTGGCTTTGGTTTCCTTTTCTCTAAAGTCTCTCTATTTCCCAGGATCCCTCATTTACAACTTTGTCCTTCACCTCCTTTTAGTATGCAAATAATTGTATCATGCAACCTTGTGCAGGATAAAGTGGCTTTGAGGTGCCTGGGAACAACTAGGCATACACAGGACCCCTACTCTGGACAAACATTCATCTCAGGGTAGTAGTTATAGAAGTTAGAGAGCCATGAGTTGGGATTATTTAACCTCTCTTGTGTTTTCTTTGACTTTCTACAGTGAGGAGGGGTAGCAGTCATTTGAAGACACCAGAAATGTCAGAATAGAGGCTGTGGAAGAGTCCATTTCAGGCCTGACATAACACATGGACATGGGGAAGCAGGGGCCTGGTACACTGAGTCCTTTGAAATGACCCAACTGTGAGAAACTGAAAAAGGGAAGATTCAAGTGCAGGGCTAACAGCTGGAAGGCAGAGGTGATCAAATGATCTTTAAACATTTTTCCTGGACTTAGAGTAAATAACTTTGTAAATCCAATCCCTCTCTCTCTTTCTACCCTCCTTTCTCCCTCCCTCCCTTCCCCCGTCTCTTGATCCCTCCCATTCCTTTCTCCCTTCCTCTCTTCCTCAAAACTGTTCCAAATTGAAAGTCAATAAATCTAGTGACCAGAGAAAATCCTATATTCAAACCAAGAACTCAGCTTTTTCCTCCCTTTTTCCTATTGATCTTGTCTGCTCTTTCCTATTCACTGATACCCCTCTTGTTCATGTCTTGACTTTGAAAAGAACATTCTGGGCTGACCGGGTAGCTGGACCAGAAGTTAATCTTACTGATGATATTAATTATGATTCTGGTGCCAAGGATATTCAAAACTAAAGGACTTGGCTTAAGGGAAGAGATTTAATTAAGGGGCAAAGAGTCCCTGTTTTCCAATTTCTGCCCAGGTAGTGCCAATCAATGAGAAGCCACAAGCAATACCCTTTTGAAAGAAGCAGAGAGTATCTCTTTGATACTCTCTATGTTAGGGCTGGGGTGTCAGGCTGCTGCAGCCCGAAAGCGGGGGTAGAGGGGGATGGACTATGGAGATGAGCTTATTTCACAGAGCTCTACTTGTTATAGATCTTGTCCAGATGGGCCAACTGCACAAATCTGCCCTGTTGGAAGTCTCAAGAACAATGGCCTGGAGACAGCTACAGCACTGAGCAATAGGGCCTTCCCAACTGGGACTCATCTCTGGGCATCAGCTGGTGCTGGGAGCCAAAGAAGCCAAAGTACCAGCCAACATAATAGTCCAAAGGAGTTCACAAAGCTACTCAGAGGCAATGCCATGTGGAAGGTACTCTCCCTCCCTATCAGAGCAC
The DNA here is from genome assembly GCA_004027475.1 of Anoura caudifer. Lineage (NCBI taxonomy): Eukaryota > Metazoa > Chordata > Mammalia > Chiroptera > Phyllostomidae > Anoura > Anoura caudifer. Next base: position 147,655 of record PVKU01002613.1, read on the forward strand.
CCAAGTTTAGAAGGGAGACATATGGTGTCAGAGTCAGGTACAATTGGCTTTCATTTTTCTCACCTTTCCTATACATGTACTGGGGAGGGGAGGAACACTGGGTCCCATTGGTAATGTCTGTCACCTGTAAATCCATTTAATCATGAAATTCTTGAACTTGGACCCTTCTCACCATAGTGAGTTGGCATGAGGTGATTTAAAAGACTCACTTGGAGGTCACTTCCATTAACCCTGATTCTTATACTACTCATCCTTCCAGAGACCCACACTTTTTTCTGCCTGGGTCACATATGAAGTGATTTTGAGTTTTAAAACCACATATTTTCTAATAGGAAAAGACTTCCTACAAAAATAAAGTGTTTTGAGTGTTTTTGTTGATTCATTATTAATATTTAATGCCAACTATACATATATTTTTCCAGAGAAAGGGCTTTATTTATTCAGCTGTTGAGATTATCAGTGCCTCCATCATTTCTTCAGTTAGCTCTGTTCTTTGTAAAACCAGTGATTTGTCTTCCTCTCATCCCTCAATCCACTAGTAGGGTTTCTGGCTCTCCCAGAATTCATAGTCAAATCAAACAGAGTTTTCTGTGTGGAAGAAAGTTAGAAATACAATTTATTTCTTTTACTTTCTACGATAAGCCCCTTTCCTCAGCTATCACCAAAGAACTGACACTTTTGTAGCTCTTGTAGTTGAAATGTTAAGTTGACTCCTGAAGTTCTTTTTCCTTTCCACTGAGCCATGCAAATATCTCAACTTTATCCAGAACATATCACCTCCTGGGAATCTTTATATGTGTCTCCACTTGTCTCTCTCCATTTTTGATTTACTATTATCAGTGTTGTAATAATTATTATTATCTTATCAGTTCTGGTTGTCAAAATCTTAAATTCAAATTCACTTTGTTGGGATTAAAGTTCTTCCCAGGCTGCTCTGCTGATGAAAGACAAAACAGCTAAGCATAAGAACCAACAAGGGATTAGGAACCCAGGTAGTATAATTACTTGCTGAGTGGAAGAAATGCAGAATCAGCCCTTTGAGAGCAGAGAATGCATCTTATACAACTTTTTAGTCCACACAATTCCTGATACATAGCATATGTATATGTAGAAAAAAAGCATGACTTCTCACATAGCTTATTATATACCATATTTCTATTCATTCTCTTTCCATTCACCCATTGGTCACAGAAAAATGGACCTGGGAGGGAACTTATAACATCAGATAGCATGCACACACACACGGGCATGCACACCCATGCACAGGCTGGTCCTTAGGTATAACAGAACTAAAGTTAAAAAGACATCAAAACCCAGTAAATTCCATTGCTGAATAAAGAATGATAATGATCTGATCAAGTATTAATCATATTCCAAATATGAAGACTAGTATCAAGTTATATTTCAAAAACCAATCACCAAATAAAACTCTGGCAGTGACAAGAAAGTTGAGGGGTTTTTGGCAGTACAATCACCTGCTTCTCCCTGTTCCACATGCTGTTTCTGCTGGAGAGCTAGTCATCCCTGAAAGGATGGCAATTAGGCTGTTCTTTCCAGCCTCACAGTCCTTGCTCCATTATACTTCACACATAGTATAACATTTACAAGTCTACAAACTTGGACTGGTGACATCAAAACAGCATATTAGAAAATTGTAGACCACAGAGAGGAAGGGCAGCTGAATAAGGGGCTTTCTCACTCACAGAACATTTTCTCCATAGAAGAATGAAGTATGGCTGTTGTCATGAAGTTACCTGAAAAAGTCACATGAGAATTCAGCTATTGTCACCCCACTTGAGTACTCTGTTTTTCTCAGTCTCTGCTTTCACCATGTGGCTTTCTACAAATGCCCTGGCTGCATTATACTGGGTGGTACATTAACAAGAAAGTACATGCTCTCATTATCAAATCCCCAAAACAAGGGCAATTCTTACTATCACTTAAGTCCAGGGAATGCTTTGCCTTACAGAGCTGCATCTAGAAAAAAATATGCACATATTCTCTATTTTAACAGCTTTTATTCGTGAAAATATAGTGATTAAGAGGGTGGCCTCTGTACCAAATGGAGCCTGTATTTGCATTACAAATCTATCACCTACTGGATATGGGTTCTTGGACAAATGACTTTACCTCCCTCAGCCTCAGTTTCCTCCTCTAAAGGGTCATTTGAAGGCTCTGAAAGATCTAGCACACAATAACTAACTACATGTATTTTGCCATGTATAATGTGAACTTTTTTGCCCAAATTTTTTAGGGAAAATATGGATGCACATTATACAAGGGTAGTACTAATTCCATATCTACATAAATGTCTTTAACTCTTATTTATGCTTATGTGTTAAAAGTGTAACTCTAGAAAGCAATAATGACATCTGTATGCAAAATAATACCCTTTATAGTACAAAAAACAAGTACCTAAATATAAATAAATAAATAAATAAATAAATAAATAAATAAATTGAAGTAAAAAATTAAAATGAAAGATTTTTTTCCTGGAAGTTTGGGCCAAAAAGATGGGTGCACATTATACACAGCAAAATATGGCATGTGACCTTCAGCAAATCATTCAACCTTTCTGTATTTATTTTTTCACATATGTTAAGTGAAGGTGATAGCAGTACCTACCTCATAAGATTGTTGTGGGAATTAAAGGAGACTATGTAGGTAAAGTGCTTAACGCAGTGCTTAGCACACAGTAAGTATTCAGATTAGCTATTACATGACCAGACCATATCATCATAGTCTCTCTTCTACATTTGTCAAATTTCTTGCACACGGGCCTGGTTGGAACTTCAAATTTCCATTTTGTATGTCTCATCTTGCTGAGTTCACACTTTTATATTTTCAGTGTCTCCACTGCCAGTGACTGGATTCTACCTGCTGGTATACAACATGCTTACAAACTATGTAACCATGACATATTGCTTAATTTCTCTGAACTTCATCCTTTCCAGACAGAGAGAGAGAAAGAGAGAGAAAAGAAAGAAGAAAGAAAGAAAGAAAGAAAGAAAGAAAGAAAGAAAGAAAGAAAGAAAGAAAGAAAGAAAGAAAGAAAAGAAGAAGGAGGAAGGAAGGAAAGAAAGGAAGGAAGGAAGGAAGGAAGGAAGGAAGGAAGGAAGGAAGGAAGGAAGGGGAGGGGAAGGGAGGGGAGAGAAGAGGAGAAGAAAGCAGCAGGAGGAGCAGATAGGATTGGGAAGAAAAAGGGCAGGGAAAGAGGGAAAGTCTCTCTCATCCAAAATGAGAAATAAAAATCATCCTCCATTTGACCATAAATTTCTCTCTAGATATTGATTTATTGCTCTCCTTCCATTTATCACCAAGTTTCTTAAAAGAGATAATCTTATTACACATTTCTGCATCTTCATGACTACCATTTAACCCCTCAACACAATGTAATCTATTCTCTGCCTTCTCCCTAACTCCCTCCTGAAAATGCTTTTCCCATGTTCCTCACACTGCCTTCTTAATAGCTTTATCAAGTCAACACTTTTCCATCCTAATCTTTCATGATCTCCTTTAACATTTGTCAGATCTGTCCTACTTTCTTTAAAATTCTGTTCTCCCTTGGTTTTTATTCTCCAGTTTCTTCTCTTGCCCCTCTGGCCATTGCTTCTTGGTGCTCTTATTCTCCAGGATTTCATCTTTCCTTGTGCACTTAATGTGTGGCATGTTCTCAACTCTTCCCATAGCTGTGATATGATGATTCTCAAATTTCTACCTTCAGTTCAGATCCTCCACAGCTCTAGTCCTATTTTCCAATTCTCTGTTAAACATTTCCACCTGGATATCCTACAAGTACTGTTAGATAGGATAGATAGCAAACCAAGGCAGGGAGGAGGAGGTAGACATGTCTCATCCACTGACTCAGCAGTCCTGAGCTTGGTCTACAATCTTGCCAGGTGTCACAACATCACAGGAAACACCATGCTAACACGGGAGGAGGGCAGTCCTTGAAATTTTATGTATCAGTCTCCACTATCATGGCAAGAAAGCCTTTGAAACTGTGCTTTTGTCCCAAGGCCTAAAAGGTGGAAAAGGGCCAGAGTGCCCAAAGGAAGAAGCCCATTAACACCTTTGGGTACCCATGCCACACCCCCAAAGTTGGCACCATCTTTACCTGTCAATCAATATGTAATTTCTTCACCTCACCCCACCAACTATATAAGTCCTCAGAACAAAGGACTCTCAGGTTTGGCAATCCTGGCTCTCTGGCCACCTGGCCTCAGGTCACATGCACACTTGCCACCCTGGCCCTTGGCCATCCTTACTTTTGCTGCCTTTACCCTGCTTTGCCCTGAACCTGTGCCTTTTATCTCCCACCCCACCTTAACTAGGCCCGTTCTCTTCGTTCTCTGAGGACGAATCACCAATAAACCCTGCTTGCACTTACATGCTAATAGACTTGCTGATCTGTAATTTTTTTCTGCACTGGTGAGAAAAAAACGAGTTTCTGGGGGTTTCTCTGGTAACAGTACCTCAAACTCAGCATGTCTAGAGCCAAACAAGTAACAATCACCTCCTTCAAACCTAGAGCCAAACAAGTAACAAACCTCCTCCTCCTCCACCCACCCCCTCTAATCTTGCCAATCTTGATGAGTAGCACTTCCACCTACCCAGTCACCAAAGCCAGAAAACTGAGAGCCAGCCTTGACAACTCCTTCTTCCACAGCCCTCAGATCAAATCAATCACCAAGTTCTATTAATTCTACATTCAAATATTTTTTAAATCTGCCCCTCCTACTCTATCCTCCCTGGTCTCATCTGGGTTCAGCTTTTGATTCCAGCTTCATTTCCAATACTCCCTACTATTGTCAATTTGGCCTTTCTAAAACATAATTATATTTATGACACTTCCTTGCTTTATTTTTGACACTTCCTTGCTTTAAATCCTTTAATAGCTCCATATTGTCTTCAGGAAAAGTCCACATCCCTTTAATTGACCTCCAAGAGATCTTCTGCTCTGGCTCCTGCTAGTGGCTCCAATTTCTTCTCTCATCACTCCCCTCAATGCATACTGCATTTGGTGATACTGATCCACCTACACATCCCTGAACCCAATAACTCATCCTATCTAATGCTCTGTGACTTTCAACATGCTATTCCCTAGCTTTTAAATGCCCTCCTCTGGCTGTTTCCACTCCACTCATCTGTCAAGACTCTAACCAGATATTACACTTTCTGTGAGTCTTTCTCAAATCCTTGTCCCCCAATAGCCAGATAAATTTGGGGTCTCCAGTCATATCCTTACATAGCTCTGTATGTGTACTTGTAAGTTTATTTAGTGTTCTTTTGTCTCTTTTCCTAACACATAAACACGAGTCGAGGTCAAGGATTACAATATATTTGAATTCCCCATACCAAGTTCATATCATAAAATGAATTAGTGTTTGCTAGATAATTTTTTTAAATTGATGAGTACTGTTGTAGTTCTTCAAAAAGTTTAACCACCCAATTACAGCATTAGGTCTCACCAACTATATTTACTCTGCAAGGGTTATGTTATGAGAGACTATAATATGAAGGTAACAAGCATCCTTGTAACCTTTTCCTTTTCAAAGCACTTAAGTGATATGTCATGCTCAAAGCAAATCTTAGAAGTAAAATAATCATGTATCCATGCAGATGAGTCAATAAGGCTCAGAGGAGCCAAGTGACATATCCAAGTCTCACAATGAGTTAGTGACAGTGGCAAAACTTTGGCACTGTCAACAAAATCCAAGTTTCCTGTTTCTCAGTTCAATGCCTTATCTACTGGGCAAGGGATTTGCAAAGTCAGCTTCAATGAGTCCTAGAACAGGCAGCCACCTCCGACACACACACACACACACACACACACACACACACACACACACACTATACACACTTTTCAGGCAGAATAACTCTACTTTAGACTGATTTGCTTACTTCACCATAATATTTTGCTTGGGGTGGGGGTGGAACAAAGGGAGAGTTTATTGCTGCTTTAAAGTTCTGAAGAAATACTGCATCATCTACAACTTTCAGAGGTCAATGAATATTACAACTATATTATTTGGAATATACTATAGAAAGACCTTGTTTTTTGAGAATAGGCCAAAATGAAGTGCTATCCTGATAAAGGAATCTGAAGTTCTTCTTCAAATTATCAACCTACGTAAGTCTTCAATCCTATCAGCATCCCTCCCCTTATTGTTACTAACAATGCCTTGCTGACTTTTCAATCCATGATTTAACACTAATCATTAACTACTCAGGCAGTGAGAATCATTGTTGTAAACCCCTGACATCACAAGGCCAAGACTGCTTGGGAGCTTTAGTCATGGCAGAACATTTACTATCTTGACTACACAGAGAAACAAACAATTGGCTCTTTTCAAAAACTAATCTCTCATGGGATTCCCATAAAACAACTGTGTCCATGGATTACAATTACAATCACAATCACAATCACAATCACAATTATGATTACAGTTCTGAAACCTGGCTCAACAGAGCTGGAAGGGCCTTCCCAAATACTTTAGTATATTCTGCTCATCAGACAATATGTGGAAACTGAGGACAAAGTTGGGTAAAGCCCAGGCCCTAGGTGTAACTACCTTATTTTTGCAACTTAGTTGAAGCTGTGAAGGGAAAGAATGACATAGAAAGTAAAAAAAACATCCATAGCGTCTCATAATATTAGCTACAAAGGCTCACTTCTAAGACGGCTCGGACATAAGATTGTGGCAGATTCAGGGCGGTAGCTGAGAAAACTGTTCCTGTGATGATCATTTAGTCCCCAAACTTTGCCATGTTAATCTGTTGGCTGATACCCATATTAGATGTGCACAGTCCCCGTAAAAGACGATAGCTCAAATCTTGGCAACAGTTATGATACTACAGGTGTGAAATGGTCATGTCAAGCTCTAAATTCAAATTCTCCAGAGTTCCTTTGTGAATTTATTTGTGAATCCCTTAGACTTATACTTCTTTTAGCCTTTCCCTAATAGAAAAATAAGCTGTTATCACAGTTTGATTGGCTTAAGCTTCAGGTAGTTCCTTTAAGGAAGGACCCGATGTGGTTTCTCATTAACACATCATTATCAATATACTCCACTGATTTGGGAGTTAGCCCCTCCTGTCCCATCTTTCAAGATTTCAAACCCCAGGTGTATGAACCCTCCTAACCCAAAGTTGCCTAGCAGGGTAGAGGAATTAATCATAAAAATTAATCTCATTCTTGTTTATCTGCTATTAGGTAATCTTCCTCCCTAATATCTTGGTGGTGGATTTATGTTCAGGGTAAAGGATTCAGGGGAGAGAGGGGGTCAAAACTAATGAATATATCTTCAAAGTGTTATTGATACCATGTTTGACGTTATCCCTCAACCAGCTAGGACTACAGTACCCATTTCTTCCCTTTACCCTTCCTTGGGGAGGGGGCAGAGGTGCGGTGCCTCTCTGATATCCTCAATTGCTAGTTTCCTAACCATCTGGGATCTGAATCTAAGATGAAAAGAAACCATCCCCTGGCATTAATGTCTACCCAAGGATGAGGGTGGGTGCTCTCTGATTATCTTTGAAAGGTTTTTTTGGAGCCACATTTTTGTTTCAGCCTCCCCTCAGGGGGCAGGATAGCTCCTCAAATTTACTGGAAAATCTAATTCCTTTTAGATTTAGATTAGATTCCTGTCATTCCTGGAGCTCCTCCATTCTGCTTCACTCAGGTGTGAACCTTGGAGGCCTAATACCTTATTAGGCCCAAGCTCATAAGTTTAAGGAATGGCTACTGCCTGAACACCCTTCCAATCTCCACCCTGCCATTTAGCCTCCTCATGGAAGAGTAAAAGTCTAGTGAATTAGCACAAGCATCTATCCTCTGAGTCTCACTGAGTTCCCAGTTTTACAGAGAACCTACTCCTGAGATTTAGATCATTGGCAGACTCTTAGTGCCTTGCAAAGTCTCCCCAGTTGAGTCCAGATAAGGCAAAGCCTTTCACCAGAAATGTGAAGCCATCAAGTGAATAATTAATAAGAGAGGTTCTTTCAATTGTGAACTCCATTAAGGCAGGGAAAAAAAGATCTTCATCTGTGGATAGGAGCACATTTGAAATGAGGGAGGTGGGCAATAAATGCCTGCTGAATGAACAACTTCACATGTGGAAATAAGTGCATTTGGCCGTACTGTCAAATCTGTGTGGTTACAAAAATCAATGAGTATTTTGTGGGGGGAGGAGTGGTGAGAGGAATAGATAAGGAGAGAACAAGAGTCCATAGGATAACTGGAAAGCTAGGATCTCAGATAAGCTGAGATTGGAGTTCTCTGTGTTATGACCGAGTTGTTTTTGTTTTTTCAAAAGTCTGTGTTGTCTAATGATTTCTTCATCCCATAATCAAAAACTTTTAAAGGTTTCTCTTTGCCCACAGATGTAAAAACAATCTCTTCAGGCTGGTTTTCACCTACCAATATTGCCTTATCTCACATACCAAAATATGCCAGGTATTATATTTAGTATTATACTAAATACAAGGGTAACACGGTGAAGAGCAAACACAGTTGCTGCCTCACAGGGCTTATATTCTCAGGAGGAAGACAAATTTGGACAAGTTATCGGAAAATAGTAAAATGGAGAAAATGTGGAAGTATTGTGAAAATATATGAGGAGGACTTGACTTAGTTGTGGTAGAAGTTGAGGGAGGAGATGTTATGCAAGGGTTCCCTTGAAACAGAAATATTTAAGATGTGACCTGAACAAAAAGCAAGAGGAAGGTAAGCAGGAAGGATATAAAGGGCAGAAAAAAAAAAGAATGAAGGGGTTAGGGATAAGATAGTTTTAAAGAGGGAAGTGGTGTAACAGATTTGCATTTTGTCAAGAACATTCTTAGTACAATGTGGAAAACAAATTGTAGGGAGACAAGAGCAGGTCATTAGGTGAAAGGGTGGAGGTTTAGAACAGGGAAAGTAATAGGTGCTAGGGGAACATAGTAGTAAGCAAGGGCACTGACTCAAGTGATGGTTGGGTCAGCCACAGTGAGAAGTTTGAGGGTGTGAGAAGTTGAAGAGAGTCTCTGGCACAGAACCTGCTTTAGCCAAAGCAGTTCTCACTTTCACTAATACTTTAGTGACAACCTGGAATGCCAAATGCCTTTAACTCCTAACCAAATCATGTCTCCCTTTCTAAGGCCCTCTGCAATCCTGCCTTTTCTGATCAGACCCAGATACGGTTTCTCTTTTCTCTAGATTCCTAATTCCTATTTCTCATTTAGCATTTAAAGATACACTATTTAATGTTGTTACTTAACTGGACACATATACCCAAACCCCTTACAAGCTCTTTGAATTTATCAACTGTCTTCAATTACTTTGGCATCGCCAGGATACCCAGCACAGTGACAGGCATTGATCAGTAAGGAAGGTACCCATTGACTAAATGAATGAATGAGGTACTAGAGTCCCTGCAGGCCTCCTTTAGTAATTCACGATAACCTGTGAAGTTGACAAGGAAAGGGGTCCTTTCCCTAAAAGATTCTACTTCTTGCATCCAAACTCCTAAGACTTGAAGTCAATAGCTCCTTCTCATTGGTCACTGCTTCTCACTCCCTTACAATCCTGCATCCCTCCCTCCACCACCACCACCTTCTATTGTTTCTTCTATCTTCTGGTTGTCAGCTTGGATGAAAAAATGGTTTATCTGTCCTCAGAGACTTACACCAGCCCGGACTGCTCCACAGTGCCATGAAGGGCCAGGACTTTTGTTTACAGCTGGGGCCATGGTGAGGTGGTGAGCACAGCTGACAGCCTCACTCTGGAGCAAACATCAATCTTCCTCTGTCCTCTCAGCCAAGTTTCACAGACCAGCTCTATTGAAAGCTGGCTATACCCGCCTGGGTCTCACTGACATCCTACCCACAACTCTGGCCTGGGAGCTGCTGGGTGAATCTCGGCATTGTACCTTTTAGGAACTGTCCTAGCTCACTTCTCTATCCCCAGTTTCTAACCATGTTACCTCAACCTCGGGGCCCTGCAAGAACATGTCCTCCTAGTTCCCCACACCCTCAGCAATGCCCCACCTCTCCAACCATACCCTCTCACTCTCAGCAGTGTGTCAACACCCCAATTTGCTCAGTAAAACAGTAAAAACATCACAGAAAAGGATCAAATGACAGTTTTCAATGTGTACTTTATGGAGGACTGTGGCACGTGTGTGCGCGCGCGCGCGTAATCTTTGCCTTAAAATGGCTTTTTCACTGTTTTAAAACCTGCAAATCAGATGGGTTCTGAGGCCTCCAAAGAATATCTTTTGAGATCCCAAGTGAGGGCCTCTTTGCCACATTCTGTTTCCTGGTCTCCTCCATGCTCAGCAGCTTTGCTCCCTCTAGCACTTACCTGCAGTGAGAATGAAGTCCTGTTACACTAATTGCTTGTTGTCCCCAGGTTTCCTTTGCCTGTTTCTCTGCCAGCTAGCTAACACAGTTTTCACCAATTCACTGAGGCCTGTTTCCATGGTTTTCAACCTCCCCCAACTCCCAAGGAATATTATATATCTCTTTCACTAACAGTGGTTCACTACAGTGTGGAAGAAAAGGGCCCACATATTAACCTGACAAGCTCAGGGGAGGCCAGCCTGGTTGCCTTACAAACTCAGAGACAGAAAGTAACCATAGAGTATGGTCTGAAATTAAAAACTTTCTAACAAAAAGCAGTTCATGATGGATAGTCATGTCCTAGGGCAGTATTTTTCCTTAACAAAGGTCTTTACCTTAATTGAGCCTGTTTGTTGTCTTTTTGCATCTAGGATAACATACCTGCAAAGGCAATAACAAAGTGATTTCCCCTTTTCCAGATCCCTCAATAGCACAGGCACCTGAGACCACAAATACCCTCATTGTTATTGTTCTCATGTTAATTGTTGACCTATGTAAGGAAGCATGTGTCTACCATTTTACTTTTATCCAGCCCCACAGATGACCCCCTCCTTTAGCTTTCTCCTGCCTTTCCAATCTATCATCAGTGGATTTCATGTAATCCCCTTACACCTTGCTCGTCTGATTGTAATGTATAAAATAAAGTGCAAAACTACCATTTTCTGGAGCAGTTTCTCAACTTGTTGAGGTTTTGCTTCCTGGCACCTGTCATTAGTTTTGGCTCAAATAAACACAAAAATTCTCTAGAGGTTTGAATGTTTCTTATGTTGAAAACAGCAAACTTTCCACAGGGGTCTGGTGAAGGGGTACTACAGGCTGGAGGCAATTGCCCTTCTAAGAGACCTTATCAGAATTTTGGCCACAGAGACTTTCTCAATCTAAAACACCTCCCTTATCAGATTTTTCCATGGCACATCCCTAATAAAAAGGTGCTCATTCCACCTAACCCCTTGGTTAATAAGTGCTCTTCTAAAGGGAAACCCATGTGCATTCTCCTCCCCAGGAATGACGAAACACTTTTAGATATTTTTGTCTTTTCTAAATATTTCATTGTGGAAACCTTCAAAAAATACACAAAATAGGAAGAACTCTCCATGTACTTATTATTAAGCTTCAATAATTTAGACCAAAGATACAGTACTTTAAGTACTCCTGGTTTGTCCTCTTGAATAATGACAGTTAAAATCTTCAAAAGATATAACTTCTATCATTTCCAGTAAAATAGGGACTTTGGGTGCAGGGTATACAAGCATAAAAAAGTTACCTGTGGAGAACTGGCTTAAGGCATCCTCTCAGGCAATGTTCGGATTGCAGGAGTCAGCATAGACTGGTAGAAATCAGTCCTCATCTCTGTTGGTTGATGTGTAACACACATGATTTGACATGATCATTCCAAGTGAAGTCTATGACTGACAAAATCACAAATTTTGGCAAATTGAATGCTAAATTGTTGACTCAGGAAGGGGAAACCAAGGGATTATGCACAAGTCTGGCATCCCAAGGTCACCCAAGGACTACATTCGTTAGATTAAGGTTCCCAGTGACTTAAAGTAACCCATTTGAAGGTGGGTCAGTTGGAGAAGGGTGGGAAGGGGGCTGATTACAGGTGGGGAAAGGAGCTAGAAAAGAATAGATACCCCTAAAAGGATATAAAACTTTCACATGAGTATTTCCATCTTTTGCCCTATGAAATCCTTATGGAATGAGGCAGGTATAAATAGAGATAAAAACACTGTTATTAAAGAAATAGCATTTTGCTTAGCCTTGAAATTTTGCTTAGGATTTTTTAACTTTTAAATTAACCAAATATTCTTTAAAAAATCACCCAATAAGTTAGTCACAACCAAATGAAAAAATACCAAATTGACCTTAGAATGGAGCAGTTTTATCTAATACTCAGAAGCCATGGAAGGACACTAATGTCCCTCTCCATCCTCCAGAACAGGCTGGCTACTACTTACCAGACCTAGGAAGACTCTCTTAGCCACAGATAAGCAAGGCCAGCAGATACTGTTGGGCAGGGCATGTTGCACCCTGTACAAGGTTACCCAACTGAGAGGGAACAACTGGAGGCTGAAATTCATTCTTCACCTGTCCTGATGAAACTCTAAGATCCCTGAGAAAGAAAAGGATTTTTCTCATTGTTCTATTTGAGTGGACACTTCTTTGCAAATTATCTTCCCCCAGGTGGCACATGTTTCTTGTCAGCACAAAGGCCTTGTATGAGTAAATGGTGGCCTTGAAAATTAACATAGAGACCTTGGAGCCATTGGGTGTTCTGTGAAGGCTGGAGCCATAGTCTTTGTCTAGCTTTGGGCCTTGAAGCCAAACTAACATTGACCTAAGTAATCTTTCCCTTCCATTTGAAACATTATAAAGACAGTGGTTCAGCTGTAATTTCCAAAAGAACAGTAACTCCCATTTTCTGATGACCCAATTAGAGTCAGGAATGTGCTGAAACTTTAGCCCACTAGTAAGTAGAAAGGACAGAAGAGTATTCACATGTGAGGTTAGCATGGCATAATGGGAAAAACATGGGCTTTGGAGGCTGAGAAAAGTCAGAATCTTTGTTCTGACATTTACCAGCCGGCAACCTGGAGTATTGAACTCCTCGGCATTTCAGAGGATTCACTAAGACAAAAAATGTAAAGAGCTGAGCACAGTGTTGCCTGGCATATGGAAGGCATTCAGTTTTTATGTCTTTTTCTGCTACTACCTTGACTCCAAAGTTAATTCATATTATTAACACTCTTGGCCTTGACACCTCACTCAGTAGAGCATAAGGATGAGTCTACTAAACAGAATATGGGAGTGAAAGTCAGATGCAGGTCTCAGTGTGGGACCTAATGTCAGACATATCCCGTTACAGTATGTTGAATAAGTTACTTCCATTTCCTGACCCCCTCAATAATAAAACAAGAGAACATCCTCAGCTCTGATGATGAAAGGAAAGAACAGGAAATCACTTTTCTTGGGCACTTGTCGTTAATATGCACTATGCTTTGGACCTTTTATATAGCTTACATATTCTAAATCAGCACTGTCCCTTATAATTTTCTGTAATCATAGGAGTGTTCTGTATCTATCGGTATCTAATACAATATTGTTGGAGAAGGAAAGAATTACCCACTTTTACCCTTCTTTAGTTCTCAGAGCTGGACCAATAATAAAATAATAAAATTGACACGAGACTAGATTAACAGGAGGAAAAAAAAACAGTTTAATACACCCACATGGGAGAATCACATTATGATGCTCAGATCATAAAATGAAGTTCAAAAAAAAAAAAAAAACAATCAAACTAGGCACCTTTATATTTTTTAGATAAAGAAGCAATAAATTCATGAACAATTGACAGGACAAAGTTAGTGCTCATTAGAAAGGAATGTAAGCAAGGTTTGGGCTTAGGTAGTAAATTAGTAAAGCCTTTACAAGGTTTGTTTATATAGGTTTTTTTGACTCTGGATTTTACAACTCTTGTGATAAGGTTGTCTCTTACTCCTCAGGTGGAGGGCACCTATCACATGGAGATTTATTTCCTGCTTTTAGAGAGACAGAGGAGAGCCAGAGAGCTCCTCCCACTTCTGCTTCTCAAGTGATTTTAATTCTTAATAATCAATATGTCATTGTGGGATATCTTGGGGAGGCCTGCCTTGGCCCCCAACAATACTAATACTAGCCATTAGTAGCTGCTGAGCACTTCAAATGTGGTTAGTGCAACTGAGGAACTAAATTTTTAATTTTAATTAATTCAAATTTAATTAAGTACACATCTAGTAGCTACCATACTGAATACTGTAGCTCTGAGACTATAAAGGAGGAATAATTATTCTCACTTAATATACAGTGACTAAAGCTTGGGAAAGTTAAAAATAACTTGCTTAAAGTCACATAAATAGTAAGCAACTAAACCAGATTCAAAAAACCAAGCAGTAGAAAGCTTAGCAGGATAGTATTGTCAGATATATCAGGAATTATCCGGGCTCCACTACTTACAACTTGTATGACCAAAGAGAAATAATTATAGTCTCTAGAGTCCATTTTCACCATGTACAAAATGATGATAATTGTCACCTAATTTACAGGCCCATTGTTGGGATTAATGGGTGTGGAGCCATATAGAATGTGGTCCGTAACAAACAGGCTTCCAAAAACTGTTTCCTCACCACTCTAAATATCCCCACACACATAGAAGAGGTTCAGACATAAACTAAAAAAATAACTGCAGGATAGAAAGAGCAATATAAAATGGAAATGAGGGAGGGAATGAAATCATCAAAATATTTCCATTTATTTAGTTTGCTTTCCTGCCCTCTTCTTCACACTCTAGTCAACATTAGCCAAATCAGGGAACAAGCTATCTGCAATGTATTTTGAGGACCAGAATGATAAGCTACTATTGCTGAGCAACAGAGTACTGTCAAGGACTTGCACTCTAGATGCAAGTACAATTCATATCCTGGTGTCCACACTTGTATGCACTGAGAAAATAATTTGACACCTCTACACATTAGTTTTTAATCTGTATAAACAGGATTGACAATATGCAGGATGTCTCAATAAAGCATATATAAAGTCTGTCCAGAAAAAGTCTAGTCATATAGAGAATGGTTTGTGCAACACCGATGTAACCTGGCAGCCAAGGAGAGTGGACTGGAATGCACCTGTATGAACAGTGACTTTACTGTACTAATCACTAGGGGCGGGAGACGCTGTTGAGTGGGCATATGTATTGTGTGTGACCATCATATTCAAAATGACTGAGTAGAGCAATGAATCCACATCAAATTTTGCATTGTGCTTGAACATTCCTCCACAGGAACTACTTGGATGATTCAGAAGGCCGCAGCTATGAGCAACTGATGATTGGCAGCTTTATCACGAAAATATGCCTGCTCATGCCATGCAGTTTTTTTGCAAAACATCAAATCACACAGGTGACTCAGTCCCCCTACAGCCCAGATTTTGCACACCATGACTTCTAGCTTTTCCCAAAACTAAAATCACCTTTGAAAGGGAAGAGATTTCAGACCACCGATGGGATTCAGGAACATATGATGGGGCAGCTGACAGTGATTGGGAGAACTGTGTGAGGTCCCAAGGTGCCTACTTTGAAGGAGACTGAGGCATCATTGTCTTATGTACAGTGTTTCTTGTATCTTGTATCTTCTTCAATAGATGTCTTTATTTTTCATAGAACATGCCTGGATACCTTCTGGACAAACCGCATACATCTTACTTTGCTATAAATTCGGTAGCACCCTCTAGTGGAGAAAAAAAAAAAAGCATTGCATCTCTGCCCTCCAAAGCAGTGGTTCTAACTCCAGTGTGCATTAGAATCACCAGAACAGTTTGTTATGGCATGGCCAAACCTTACCCCTAGAATTTCTTTTGAGGTAGGGCCTAAGAATCTGAATCTGACAACTTCCTGAAAAGTGATAATGATGCTACTGAGGTGTCTGGAAAACACATTTTAAGTACCACTGCTCTAATTCCCCCACCCCTCCCCAGTGTTTGTACACATGCACACGCAGGCATATATAATTGATAACTGAGATATAACTTTTGTCATTTAATTTTAATTTATACATACCCATCTAATAAGGATTTTGTGAGTAACAACAAAATGACACAGCACCTAAAATGTATAAAACATGCAAAAACTAAGGATCACAGACCATAAATCACTCACCCAGGGTGTCAGAGCTTGTAAGTGGTGCAATGGGGTTTAAAATCCGGTACCTGATTCCAAAGACATAATAAAGTTTAGCAATATCACTACAGAAAATAGGGTGTAAACACATATATCTAATAAAAATTTTAAGAGAAAAAAAAATACAGTTTTCAGTACCAGGGTCCAAATTCTTATCTGCTTTTAGGGACCAGTCATCTGTATTTTCTATTTTTTTGTTGGAGGGGGGGTGGTGAGCATTTGAAAAGCTGCACAGAAAGGGTTAAGATTTTCATTGGCATCAGTGCCTGGAGTTATTCATCAATTCTGGCCACACCATCACCACCATCCTCCCCCCCCCCCATAAAGGCAAGGAAGAAAGAAGAGAGGGGTGGAGGCAGGGTTTTTGTTTTGTTTTGTTTTTTTAAGAAGGAAAGAAACCAGGACAAACATTTGGATCTAAGGCATAGTCCTCTGCCTGGTACAGCTATTTATAGAGTTAATTTTATTTTCACTAGCAATGAAAGATTTTATATATATATCCATATCCCTACAGATTGGAGAATTCGGCAAATAGAATAGGGGAGAAAAATCCCATCATTCCAGGGACCAAACAGTCAATCCTTTGCTGGGATTTGGCGGCATCTGGTGGCTGACTTAAGAGGTATAAACCTCACTCAGAACTTTCCGGAAAATTAACTGACCGCATAGTTGACTGAAAGACACTGTGCTTGAAGATCAGGACAAAAAGGTAGGATAGCTTTAGCCCCAAAGGAATTCGGAGACTACAGTGGAATGAAAGGCTGTCATATATAGATATTCTCAGCACAAAATTCTGTTTGTGCCAGAATTGCTCACAACTTTGCCGGAAGGCCAAGGCGGTGGGGGGGGGGTGGCGAGCAGAGTAGAAAAGGAAAGGGAAGATAGTAGGGAACAGGAAAGAAGCTGCTCCTTGAATTGCTAATATGTCAATGCGAGGGCTTGGCTCTTAACCATCCAAAGGCTATGGCTTAGTACACCATTGTGGCATGGGAAAGAACGCGGGAAGAAACTGTATTCTCAGGGTCTAAAATTAAATTAGTAGGGGAGATGGAAATATTCCTACCAAAGGTCCTTTATTTCTGGAATGATCACCTTGGCTTATTTTCCTTTCCATTAGAATACCAAACATAAAAGCACAGAGCACGAGAGAGAGAGAGCGCGCGCGTGCACACAAGTACGCCCTCGCTCGGTACACTTGCCAACCCCAACACCAGCGGCGCACGCCTGCGCACACCCACCGCCTCCAGTGCCTGGAGGGCTAGTGCGCGCAGTCGCGCGCACACCACCAACCCCAAGGCCACGCAAGCTCGCACGCGCACACCCACACTGGCCCCACCTACACGCGCCCAAAGCACCCGGCACTCCCACTCACACACACATCAAAACAACTACTCTTTTATTTTCCTCCAAGAGTTGCGCAAGTGGTTCAAGGGTCTGTCCTCAGATTTGACCTCGCGCTTCCCCACTCTCGGGAAACTTAGCTCATTTCCGCCCATCCTGTTTCTGTAGGCCACGTAGACACTTCCTTCCCAGTGCGGGGTTGGGGGAAACCCATAATGCCTCCCTGCAGGAAAAAAAAAAAGAAGAAGAACCTCTGGACAGGGGAACTCTGGGTCGTAAAAATAGGCCACGTGAGCACCCTGCCCTATAGACTTATGACCCAACGACTGTCGCGCTTTTGGGGGGCGGGATAAGATCCTAAGAGAATGAACGTCATTGGCCAGAGCCCTCTCTAAAGGAGGAAGATGATTGGTTTGCTTCAAGCCTTAACCGTGAAGAAGCGGGTTGCTAGCACCTCCCCTTTACTGCGGCGAAGTGTCATTGTGACGTGATAGGCCTCATCCAATCATTCAGTTATGGAACATTCTAAAACTTAGACAAGATGATTGTGATTGGATGAAGGACATAAGCCCGCCTCCTGGGTGACGTGTCTGCCTATGGATATCAGTTGCCAGAGAAACCTGGCTTTACTATGGCTGTTGGAGGGACGGCAGTGATCACACGTCGGCTCCTGGAATGAACTGGATTCTCGTTTCAGGTTTCGGGGTGGGGGTGGGGAGAAAGGGTTGACGATTTCTTCTTCTCGGCGTGTATGTAGAAAAGATTAACTAAGGTCTTCACAGTCGGGCAGAGCTGAATTTAGGTTCCTACGCCAACGCCCAGCTCGGGCTGGCTCCTGTTCTTACTGTGTCTCGGTTTCCATGTTTGTAAGATGGTGTTAATAATAAGTATCTACCTCAGACGCCTAGTTCGGAGGCGTGTACTGTATATATTAGTGCGTATAATGCATTTAATAGGAAGCCTAGCTCCGAAAGGTATTAGCTATTATTGTGGCGAGAAAAACCCGCGTAACAGAATGAGAAAAAACATAAATTATGTAAATTCGTTCATTATAGTGCTTTTCCTGTACATCAGCTTCTTTTCTAGAAGAAATTAGAGATATGAGACATATCAATCTTTACTGATGGAATAGTATGCTATTTGGGAAATTACCTCAAATAGCGGGGATTGGAATTTTCCATATTGAAAAGTTTAAAAAATGGGGGAGGGGTAGAAAGCGATGGAGAAGGAGAGCGAGCTGGATGGAGATGAACCACATGCGGAGTAGGCCTTGTTTGGATCCTGATTCAAGCACAACAGAAGAAAATAACTGCCTAAAATACATCAAGAAAATTTAAAGATGGATTTGCTATTTGATGTGTTTTTAAGGAATTGATGCCGGTTTTTTAGACCTTATAATGGTATTGTGGTTATGTTTTCAAATTGTATTTCTCTTATAGAAATATGTAGGAAAATACAGATTAAATAGTAAAATGTGTGGGGTTGGCTTCAAAATACGTTGATGACTAAGACTTTTTTTTTTTTTCAAAATAATCTTAGCAATAGTGGAAAGTGGGGAAAGGGTATAGATGAAACAAAATTGGCCCTAAGTTAATAATCGCATAAGCTGAGTGGTGGGCATGTAGAGTTCCTTATATTACTATGTCTTCCTTGGTATATGTTTGAAATTTTCCATAATAAAATACAGAAAGTCAGCTTTTTAAAAAAATCGGAGTTGGGGGGAGCAGTGGGTGGGGTTATGGATGAAACAAGATGGCCTTCAGTTGGTAATTGTTGAAGCTGGATCATGTTCTTATGGGTTTGTAATATTCCCTCTACATTTTTATCCATTTGAAATTTTCATTAATAAAAAGTTCTTAAAAAGGAAAACAAATTACTTTATCAAAAATCTGGGTAAATGTACAATAAAGTAAATTTGAAAATGTAACCACAAGAAAGGAAAAAGAAACACATGTACTTGATCAGCTTTGGTGTCCTTTGTGTGTGATAAAATGCAAAGCTTGATGGAGGAGTAAGCCATCATTTCATATCTTTATTTTATGTTCTTTCCTGTCCCCTTTTTGACCTTCTAGGCCAGTATCAGAAAAGCTAAGTTTGCTGTGTAATAAGGATCAGAAGATCTGATCCTGATTACAGAATACTGGGTAAGTACCTCCCTTGTCCTGGCCTCAGTTATCAAACAAGATAATTCCACATTACTGTCCATTCTTTACTGTCCAGGAATATTTTAAAGATTAATAAGTGTCTATCTGGGAAAGCACTCTAAATTCTAAGAGCTGAGGGATGGACCTGAGTCCGTTGGTGCTTCCAGCACAGAAAGTGCCCAAAAAGCAAATGACTGTAATCTTATATTCCTCAATAAAAGATACTACAATTGATCCCTGATAGTTAGTCTCATACATCCATGTATTATTTTTTTCTTACTTTGTGGCATCCAATATGCAGCACAATTTAGTGGTTAAATGCAAATACTAGACTTCACAAATTTAAATCCTGGCTCTTCCACTTAACTGTGATCCTAGGCAAGACACTTACTCACTTTGTTTCTAAATTACCTCAAAGTAATATAAAGATAATAATAGTTCCTACTTCATAGGATTGTTAAGGGGCTTACATACAGAGTATCAGGGCAGTGCTTGACATATAAGTGTTTGCTTTAATAATTATGGCACTATCAGTCCTTCTGGTGCACTAATAAAAGTAGTAGATACCTCTTTTTTGAATTGCGAAAAAATTAATACTCTTGGTTTCTTTCCTGATTTTCCAGAAGCAGCAGTTACCACTAGAACTGAATTATATTGATAAAGGAATTTTGAGGATCTATAAATTTAAACAGATCATAACCATGTTCAGTCTGCTAGCAGCTTTTATATTATTTCTCCTTCATCTCAGACTCAAAAACATGTTACACATAAAGTAGTCCCAAGGTCCAGAAGAAAGAATTGATATAAATATAACTGATATACAGGTGCATTTAAAGATGTATTCCAGCAAACTGTAGGATATGTTGTTCACACTCATTTGTGACACACCCATACACAAAGATGTTAGCATTTGGAGTCTGCATTCCTGGATGGCCCATCACTTGGCATGAGGAGGTGAAGGAAGTTTTTTCAGTCTTGACAGCTTCATTTTCCCATGGAATCACTGTATTTCCCTTTTTTTCTTTTCTTTTCTGAAAGCTAGGTTGCAGAGGAGGGCGCTACCTGGTGGAAAACGTGCAGTAGATGGGTAGGCACAAAACCTTTAAAGGAGGCCATTTGAGAGTGATGAAGGGCTAACGGAAGAGAGATGGACTGTTAGGCCAATAGGAGGAGCTCAGAGAAGGCAAGAGCAGGGTAACCTGAAATGGAGAAAGCCTCAAGGAGAAAAAGGACCTTGACCTGGGCCTTTGAGAATATACAGGACTTTAGAAGGAGGGAGGGAAACCAGTTTGAATGGTATGCCCACCAAGTGTACTGTACACCATGATAAGTAGCTGCAAAGTCCAGCTGTAGTGAAATCCATGGATAAGAATAGGTCAGAAAATCATTGTGGATTTTAAATATGTGTATTTCAGTATAAATTTGTTATATAATTGATTGATCTCCTTGTAATATAAAAAATTTAGATACTGCAGAGTAGGCTCAGGTTTCCTTTTCTTACCACCCCAATTGTCTTACTCTTCCCCAGAGTTAACTATTATTAGCTTTATTTTATTCTAGACCTCTAAGTTACGTACCTGTTTAAAAAATGTGTATGGAAATACATAAAATATTGTTTTGTGTTTTTTTACATAAATATGCTATCACACTATAGGTACTATTTTGCAACTTGGTGTGTTTAATCAAATTGTATGGGATGTCTTCATGTCCATTCATAGAATTCTGTTTTATTCCTTTCACAGTGGCATACCTTTAATTAGCATGACCTTCCATATTATGGATAAACCACATTTTATTTTACCAAATCATTATTGATAGTCCTCTAGGATGACTCCAGTGTTTTGCTACTTCAAATAATGCTGCGTGGAAGATCTTTGGAACCCATTTACAAGTATTAGTCTAGGGCATCATTTATGGCTTTGAACTATCATAAGTAAACCAATGTGATATTGGTGTGAGAACAGATGTATTGCTGTGACAGAACAGATTACCTGGAAACATTGATACTTTTAAAAATTGAATAATCAAAAATCATTGGGAAGAGAGAACCTTAAAAGAGACCAATATACCTCCAGGAATTTAGAATGTAATAAAATAGCATATCAAGTAAATGGGGAAAGGGTGGATTCCTTGATAATTAATATTAGGAAAATTAATTGTATATTTGAAAGAAACTAAAAAAATGCCAAGAAATAATATAGAAAGTTATTTTAGACCACTTTTGGGGGAACATTTTTCCTAGGCATCACAATACCAAAGCTCACAAAGGAAAAGGTTGACACATTGACAGTTGGATAAAATATTTGCAAAATATCAAAAAACACTTAGTAATTAATTATTAAGAATAAAAAAATCTAGAAAGGGGGATAAAACTATTCATATAACAAAGATACATATGAAAAGCTCAATATCACATAAGTTGAAATAAAATACCTTATTACATACTGGGTTAGTCCCCCCCAAAAAACAGATTTTTATTAAAAAAAGTTAATCCAGTATTGCTGAAGGTGTGGGTGAATGAGCTTTCACAGTTTTTGCTGGGAGTTCAAATTAAAGTGGTTCTTTACAAATTAATTTGCCTCTTACAGTACCAAAGATAAATCAGCAAATCCTTTGAACAGTTCCCACTTCCTAATGCTCTAGTGTCTGTACACTGGTGTCTATTACAGCATTTATGAAATGAAATATTGGAAATAACCTGCATGTTTATTAATATGGGAAGGGTTAAATTATGGTATCTAGAGATTATAAAATGATGTAGATATTAAAAAGCATGAGCCTAGGTATGTGGAGACGGATGGAGGTCCGTGCAAAAGTGAGAAAAGGTACACAGCAATGTGTATTACCTTTGTCAAGACCAAGCAAATACATGGTACATATGTAATACATTTTTTAAAAGTATTTGAGTAAATGTGTACATAAAAAGATTTGACAGCATACACATTCTGGGATTGGGGAGGGGAGATGTTAAGAATACCATCTTTATTTGGTATTCGTAGTTATGTAAAGAAAAGAGCACTCAATAAACGGTGCCACACATAATTTGGGGGAAAGTATATAGATTCAGTCCATAATTTACATAAATTCTAGGCAGATTAAGGAATTAGATAATCCATAAAAGCATGCTATCTTAATTTTTGAACTTAATAAAAGGGAAAAAGACATTGCACAAAATTTCATCAACGTCAGAGATATAAATGTTGAAATCACTAAGAACCAATTCAAACGAACAAGATCTAAAATATAAATGGCTAATAGGTACACTTTTTTCAGTGTTGGAACATCAATAAAGAAGTGCAAGCTGAAAATTTGAACCCATTCTGTACCAAATTCACATTAAATAAGAGTAGCCAAAGAGTGCTGACCAGTATATGAGATGGGAAATTGGTAAAGCTTTTGGGGGAAGTAATTGGCAATGTATTACCTCTTGGCCCACTAAATCTCCATTTGGGAATCTTACAGGAATAATATGAAAGGGCAAAATGGTTTAATAATTATAAATTGAGGGGGTGGGAATAACACTTTTTTGAAGGAAGGGAGGCAGAGAAACATCAATGTGTGGTTGCCTCTCATGTCCCCTACTGGGGACCTGGCCCACAACCCAGGCATGTGCCCAGACTGGGAATCAGAACAGGTGACCCTTTGTTTCGAAGTCTGGCACTCAGCCACAGAGCCACACCAGCCAGGGTGAAATAACATTTATTTAAAGGGGAGATCTGAGATTTGATATCCAGTAGGTGCTTACCTCTATAAGTGAGCATTTACACAAAAATTAAGGACAAGAGACTAAGGCAAACATGCGTGTTTTCACAAGGTCCTGTGTACCCTAGAACTTGATCTGTATAGAGAACAAGTGGAAGAAGGCTTGATGACTTGTTCCTAAATAGTGCTTGCATTTCCCCCTTTAGTTGAATCCCCTCACTTGGATTCACTATAGTGTAACTCACCAGGTATATAAGTGCAAGATATTTCTAATGCAAGATTTATGGCAAATGGAAATTAATGGTGTAGTTTCATAAGCAAAACTAACATGGAACATTTAAATACTAAGCTCTGGAGTACTGTTACATATGGTATTAAAGATGGGAGAGGGCTAGAGCAGTTGGGAGATTTAAAGGAAATGGGACTTTAATTGTACATAAGGGAGATGAAGGGAGAAAGCATGTTTGGAGTAAAAAGGAAGTTGTAATGTACTAAGCTAGTAGACAAAAGCCTGAAATTGAAGGGGATGGGCAGATTGAAAATTCAAGGCAGCTCAAAGCACTATAGAGTGTCAACTTCAAATGATGTTCCCAGCACATCTATCACCAGTCTATGGAGGCAGTGTAATCTGGGGAGGGAGGTACAGAGTGCAGTGACCTGAGTGAAGTTATCCATAAACTTGTATGACAGCTAGCAGCCAGACATCAAAAGGATGGATATTCCTTTCCTTTTGATGACTGGCTTCTGATTCCCAGGCAGTAATAGTTGCTTGATCTGTAGGATACTCTGGTGAAAGTGAAGGTACTAACACAATTCTTTAGAAAGGCTTTCTCTGGCTTTATTCACTGGCCATGAAGCCTTGACTAGTGGTGGAGGTATTTCTTTGTACAATGGCAATCAACTTGGGAATATGAATGATAGAAACGTTTGTAGAGAATGACAAAACTCACCCACTTAATGAGAGCCAGGTAGAATTCCCTTATACACACACAAGCACACACAATCTATAACAAGGACACAGTAGGTTCAGCTATCATTCTTAAGTTCCTTTTAAGGAATTGCAGATAACCAGTGTGGCTTCCAAAATAGTTCCTGTTCAGCATGGCTTCTTTGAATCATACAGTCTGATTGGTACTAGGCTATCTTAACTTTATTTAGTTTGTAGATTAACTATCTCCTTGTTTTGTGGAAGCTCTGTACTATATTAGCCCCAGGTGGGGTTTCTGGATTTCACCTATATTAACTAAATTTTATGATGTCCTTAGATACTGTGTCCCTATCACAATTTTTTAAAGATTTTATTTTTAGAGAGGGGATGGGAGAGAAACATCAGTGTGTGGTTGACTCTTGCTCACCCCCTAGTGGGGACCAGGCCTGCAGCCCAGGCATGTGCCTTGACTGGGAATTGAACCAGCGATTCTTTGGTTTGCTAGCTGGCACTCAATCCACTGAGCCACACCAGTCAGGGCTCCCTCAGTTTTTTTAGAAACACTATTTTGTCACCATAATAGCTTACAATAAAATGTCATGGTACACTGGTCAGTGATTCTTCACAGGATGTATCTGTATATCCCTCAACCAGAAGGCTTCAGATTTCCAGAGGGTCATTGTCTATATTCACAAATGTTGATGCCCTCTGAGGATCACAATTGCCCTTTAATTTCTGCTCAAAGCTTTGTCCTTTCCGTCAGAGCATATTGTTTGCTTAATGAAAGTGCTAGTACCCACGTCTCTTCCCAATAACTGACTTCTGTGATACAGGGCTGTAGTTTTCTAGTATTGTTTACTTATTGCCCCCCTCAAGGCTTCCCTGGCACCTGCATGCATTGTCTTAAGGGCTAGGGGTTGGCCAAAGGGCTTTTCTTGTGGGTAAACATTGTAGTACCAGGGAAACCTGGTTTATCCCTGGTCCACTGTCCTCCATTCTTTCCCAGAGATTACCCTCACCGTAACAGTCTGGTATTTCTCCATCAATATACTTTTCTTTGTACTTAGACATGTCACTTTAAACTACAGAAATTGGATCACACTGTACTTTAGAACCGAGACTGACGTTTATTTCTCTCCTTGCTGTTTTCTCTTTGGGATCCTATTGAACAAATTATATGCAGTTTGCCTATTTATCTAATATATAATTGAACATCTTTCCATGTCAGTACATGGATCTCTGCCTAATTCATTTGAACGTTTTTCCATACTGTGCATACATAATTTATTTGTCATTTCCCTATTGAAGAGTACTTAGATGTTTCCAGTTCTCCGGTATTAAAAACACCATTGCAATGAACATCTCTGTGTCCTTGTTCACATGTGCAGGTATTCATGCAAGGTCATATGCTAGCTGTTTAGCCACATTGTATTTATGAAATTCTTAACATGAACAAACATATGAAGGCTATGGGTAATTTGCCACATTCAGTAGATAAGAAAAGAGGCTAGCAAAGCTTACATAGCTTGTCTGAGGCTTCACAACTCATATATGGTGGAGCCTAATTGAAATAGTATAACAGCAGAACTCTTTTCTCTGATGCCACAATTGTAAACTGTTTATAATTAGGTTATTTTTCCCTTGTATTTCACAAAAGTTTGTCTTCATTGCAGATACCTGCTTTCCTTTCTAGGTTGTGTCTCCCACCTCATCCTTCCAGACCATCCTGAAAGATCTGTAAGATTCCATTTGAGAGAACACTAGTTCTTGGGAGAGCAAGAAGGAAGAGGATTATGTAAGTCTAGGGAATTGTTGCATCTGTCACATCATAAGAATCACAGAACTCTATTTTTTCATCTTATATTACTAGACCTCTCTGCTGTATTTTACACTGTAGATTGTTTCTTTTCCTTATTGAAACTCAACTTCTTTTCTAAAATAATGTTTGCCTAATTCCCCTCTGGCTACTTTGACCATTTTCATTTTATTTGTGGTCTCTCTCTGCTTGGGCCTTAAATTCATTCTTTCCTAGCTTCTTCGAGAACCCATACTTGGTTCAGTTTTTCTTCCTCTATTCTCCATGAACGATTTTGTACCTCATAATTTCCACTACTGTCTATGTAATGATCACACTGAGCTCTCCATTTCTGGGTCTGGCCTCTCACCTGAGCTTTAAAGTCCTATATTTAACTCTACACCTCACATTTAATATTTAGATCCAGTACTGAAATTCTTTCCTCTCTAATCCACTTTCTCCTCGATGCAGTCTCATTTGGAGATAATACTAATGACATGATTACCCATTCTCAGAACCTGGAGTCCTCAGTGACCTCTCCCTCACCAATTTATTACCCATTCCAACAAACTATCACTGAAAGTGGTGTGATGTACCATTTCTTGTTTACTCCTAAAATACTCTATAACTATTATTATACTAAACTTGTTCTATTTTGAGCATATCATAAGGTCTATGAATGTCTAATCACTATAATTAAAAAATTAAAAAATATTATATACCTTATGATGAAATCACAATAACTTTATATCCTATTTGACACCATACGTAGTTATTGACTATATTCCTTGTGCTACACCTAACATTCCCATAACTAATTTTATAACTGGTAGTTTGTACTTCTTAATCCACTTCACCTTTTGCACCCATCCTCCCACCCCCCTTCCCTGTGGCAGCCATCAGTTTGTGCTCTGTATCTATGAGTTTGTTTCTGTTTTTTTTTCATTGACTTTTGTTTTTTAGATTCCACGTGTAAGTGAAGTCATACGGTGTTTGTCTTTCTCTAACTTATTTTACTTAGTATAATAATCTCTAGGTCTACCCATGCTGTTGCAAATGGTAAGATTTTACTTCTTTTTATGGCTGAATAATATTCTGTTGTAGAGATGTACCACATCTTTATCCATTTGCCTATCAGTAGACACCTAGTTTGCTTCCATATCTTGGCTATTGTAAATAACACTGCCATAAACACAGGGATGCATATATCTTTTTGAGTTGGTGTATTTTATTTCTTCTGGTAAATACCCAGAACTAAAATTGCTGGGTCATATGGTAGTTCTATTTTTAATTTATTTGGGAACATTCATAATGTTTTCCATAGTGGCTGCACCGGTTACAATCTCACCACTGTCCTTGTTGTTTTGTAATTGTCACTTTAAATATTTGAATTCCTAGCATGTAGCATAGTACCTGTTCTGAAGCAGATACGTAGTAATTTATGATGACTTAGATTAATGAGTAGATGAATTACCTATTTATTATTTTATTGCTGATTCCAAACTAACCACTAAAAGTCGGTGCTTCTATTAACTCAGTTAATTTCTCAGGCTTAAAATTGAAGAGCCACTTTTGACTCCTCCGTCTCCTTCATTTATCAAATTCTGTATTCAGTCTTTCTTGACTCTCATCACCCTAGTTTAGTCCTACCTAGCTTGACCCTATATGAAACCTTTTACTGTTGCTCATTTTGCCTCCAGTTAACTAAATCTTTCTTATTTCTTTCATGTTGTCTTTTTTTCTGTTGGGAAATCTTGAATTTCAGTTCCACTGCCTTTTGTAGTTTTTTTCCCATTTAATTTATTATTTCTCCAAAATTATATTCCTGTCTTTTGAATGGTATCAAAAAAAGAATTTTCGGGCAAGTCTGGTGTTATAGCGGGTGGTGATGGTAAGAGAGGGAGGAGGTAGTAAATCACTTAGAAATGGTCTTGAAATAGGATTTGAAATTCAAATTCCAAGAGACTAGCATGTGCTTTATGAAGCATAGTGTGTTAAAGGTCACCAGAGAAAACAACCAAGTAAAATACTTTATATGTTACAGTGGTTGAAATTAA
Source organism: Anoura caudifer (assembly GCA_004027475.1). Taxonomy (NCBI): domain Eukaryota; kingdom Metazoa; phylum Chordata; class Mammalia; order Chiroptera; family Phyllostomidae; genus Anoura; species Anoura caudifer. Next base: position 175,718 of record PVKU01002613.1, read on the forward strand.
AACAGGGTTGAATGAGTTCCAGAAAGCAGGGTTCTCAAACTCGTGGACAACAACCTACAGAAGAAGACAACTTCAAAAAACCAACTAGAAGCAATATGCAGAGAAGTAAGATGAGAGGGGCCTCATCAGGAAAGAAGACAGCTGGTCCACAGCAGAAAAATCTGGAACCAGCCCTCCCAGGCAGATGGGGTGGTCGCTCTGCAGATAACCCCCCTTCAGGATCTGTGAGGAAGACCAGAAAGAATAAACAGAAGACTCCTGGAAACGGAGATGGTGGCAGTACCAGTGAAGCCCCTCAGCCACCTAGGAAGAAAAGGGCCCGGGCTGACCCCACTGTCGAAAGTGAGGAGGCATTTAAGAATAGAATGGAAGTCAAAGTGAAGATCCCTGAAGAATTAAAACCATGGCTTGTTGAGGACTGGGACTTAGTTACCAGGCAGAAGCAGCTGTTTCAACTCCCAGCTAAGAAAAATGTAGATGCCATTCTAGAAGAGTATGCAAGCTGCAAGAAATCACAAGGAAATGTCGACAATAAGGAATATGCAGTGAATGAAGTCGTTGCAGGAATAAAAGAATACTTCAACGTGATGTTGGGCACTCAGCTGCTCTACAAATTTGAGAGGCCCCAGTATGCTGAAATCCTCTTGGCTCACCCTGATGCGCCAATGTCCCAGGTTTATGGGGCACCACACCTACTGAGATTATTTGTAAGAATTGGGGCAATGTTGGCATATACGCCCCTTGATGAGAAGAGCCTTGCATTATTGTTGGGTTATTTGCATGATTTCCTAAAGTATCTGGCAAAGAATGCTGCATCTCTGTTTACTGCCAGTGATTATAAAGTGGCTTCTGCTGAGTACCACCGCAAAGCCCTGTGAGGGTCTACTGACCACTCAACTATTATGTCTGGTATCTGTAAACACTCTTTTTGTTCTTAGTCTTTTTCTTGTATAATTGATGTTCCTTAAAATTATTAATGTTTAACAGGGCTTATATTTGAGTTTTTCTGTTTCGTTTGAAACAGAAAATATAAGGAGTACAAGCTCCTTTCCTCATTTCAAAGTTGCTACCAGTGTATGCAGTAATTAGGCAAAGAAGAAACATTCAGTAGAACATTTTCTCGCATAGTTGACAACATTGCTTAAATGCTGGTGGTTCTGTCCCTTTGACACTACACAATTTTCTAATTATGTGTTAATGCTATGTGATAAAATGCCCTGATTCCTAGTGCCAAAGGTTCAACTTAATGTATATACCCGAAAACCCATGCATTTGTGCTCTCTTTTTTTTTTTAAATGGTGCTTGAAGTAAAACAGCCCATCCTCTGCAAGTCCATCTATGTTGTTCCTTAGGCATTCTATCTTTGCTCTAATTGTTGAAGGATGGTGGTTTGTCTCATGGTTTTTGTATTTGAGTCTAATGCACGTTCTAACATGATAGAGGCAATGCATTATTGTGTAGCCATGGTTTTCTGGAGAAGTCGATATTTTAGGAACTGTATTTCAGATCTTAATAAAATCTGTTTCTAAATTTCAAAGCAAGTAATTTGTAGTGTGTCTTTAATGTTACTGAGGCTGACAAGTCAGCAGGCTCAGGAAAGACCTAGGTGTGGTATCAAAGAGGTGTTCTGACTCCTTGTAAATTCCTTTTTCTGTTGGGTGTGGCAGCCAGGAGCATGCCCTGTCAGGCCAGTTACCCCCTCTCTCCTCTTAGTGTGGCTTGTCACTGTGGGGATTGCTTTCTAGTGCTGCCTAGAAGAGCCATCTTTGTTCTCTTCTGCCTGTCCCTTGTGAATTGGACTGGTATAATGGGATATTTAGTGGGTATTACATTACCTTACACTTTTGCTTGGCTCTTTCCCACCAGAGGAAGCATGTGCAGCCTCCTTTAGTATTACAGCCATCAGAAATACTTGTAGGCCCTATCCAGGTAGCTCAGTTGGTTAGAGTGTTGTCCCAATACAGCAAAGTTGTGGGTTCAATCCCCAGTTGGGGCACAAACAACAATCAACCAGTGAATACATAAGTGGAAGAGTAAATCAATGTTTGTTTCTCTGAAATCAATACAAAAATCTTTTAAAATTACTTGTAGATTTGGGGCCAAGAGGAGTAGGTTTCCCTAGTTTCAGCATTGATGTTCTGTTCCTTGTTTTTATAATCCCTTAGACATAGCACTTGCAATCCTAGAGTAGGGGATCTGTGGAGGAGAGGGATGGTGTTGGATGTCTGTACTTATAAATGTACCTTATATGGAAATTCCTCAGTCAAACTAACTTTTATTTCATAACCGTGTTTTAAATTTCTTCATTTTTCAATTACAGTTAACATGCAATATTAGTTTCAGGTGTACAACTAGTAATTAGCCATTTATATACCTTATAAAAGTGATCACCATAATAAGTTTAGTAATCTCATTGTACATTTATTACAATAATGAATATTCCCTATACTGTGTTATATCTATGTGACTTATTTTGTAATTAGCAGTTTGTACTTTATCAATCCCTATCATCTTTTTTGCCCATTTCCCCACCCCTCCCTTGTGACAGTATTTTCTGCAGCATGGTTACTGCAAAAAAAAAATTGGAAAACATAGTAAGAACAAATATGGAAATAAGAATCACATGTAATACAACTGGATCAGTTCAGGGTCCCAGCAGGAAATAAATGAGACCCAAAATGGATGATATGAGAGACTTAATAATGAATTTTTCCCAAGATGTCAGCAGAGGAGTAGGGTCATGGTGTGCATTAGTCTTCTAGGGCTGCCTTATTGGCAGAAGGGCCACCTTCTGCCTGTGATTCACATTGTCTTTTCCTCTCTACCTATCTGTCCTAATCTCCTTTTCTTACAAGGAACCCAGTCATTTGATTAGGGCTCACCCTTATTACCTTATTTGAACTAAATTACCATTGTAAAGCTTCTGTCTCCAAGTACAGTCATGTTCTGAGGTACTGGGGGTTAGGACTTGTACATAAGAATGTGGAGGAGATAACATGGTGTTACTACCTCTAGGTAAAGGGGAGGGTATAGGAGGAGGGAATGTAGGGGAGGGGTACAAATGGATATGAGAGAAGGAGCAGGGTGGGGAGAGGAAGTGGGAGCATTGGGGGGGGCTTACTGGAATGGTAGACAGCTATGCAGAAAGGGCCAACTAACAGCAGCTTGATCAACTGTGATCTTAAGGATGTAGTTAGTTCACAGAAACCTTAAAAAGAATCAAAGAGAGAACCCAGGATGGAAGTGGGGAGGATAAATACCTGACCTCACTCTTCCCTCATTTTTATCTGCTGCTGGCCCTTTGGCCAAAGTGGAAGCCAGAGGGCAAGAAAGTCTTTGATGTAGTCTGTATAGACACAGCCCAGAGGAAAAGTAGATGGGGGGGGGAATGACAGATTTTTAGTACACACTTTCCTGAAATAACCATACTTCATACTTTGCCATGTATTCCTAGAATTATGTCCTCTGCGGGACCTAGGGCCTGCAACTAGATGAGTTCTTAAGAACCCATAGAACACTTGTAAAACAGGTTGTGACACTCACAAAACACTATGAAGGTTTGTTTCCATTGTTACTGAAACTCTGAATAGCCTCCTAGCAAACAGATGGGTGTTAGAAATATCATGTTTTAAACTTGTCTTTAACTGAACATTAATATGACCCTAAGATCCAACCACAGCATGTTAATGGGGTATCTGTTTAAGTTATTATGGGGATCCCCATCTCCATTAGCTGTACAAACAACCTATGGTGTTATCTAGCACCAAATCCTGAGGAACTCCCCATTGTCATCAGATGTTTGTCCATACCAACTAGGGATGAGATTCTTATTTACAGTATCCGCAGCTCCCTTGTCCCTGCTGCCACTATCCAATCCTCTGGTTAGGGGAATGTTTGGCAAGACTAGGTGCCCAGCTTCCCTTAGCCCACCACAGTCTCCCTTTGGTCCTGACATGGAGAAATACTCATCTCTCTGCTGTAAGGACCCGCAAACCCTGACCTGTCTTCTTTTCATGCCCTCAAATGCCCTCCATTCCCAACCAGGGATATCCGCCTTAATTTCATCAAGGAATATAATCCTTTTCAAAACATAAAAGACACTGGCTTCCAGCAGCTTCTTCCTAGCCCTGACACAAACCTCCCTCTCCTGGATCTCTGCAGGAAATGGGAGAGAAAAATGTAAGAGTACAATACACATGTTAGCATCTCAATGACTGATGATTCAGTATTTTCCAGTTCATAGGTAGTTTCTTTTTAACTGATTTCTTCTTGTTGATGGCTTCCTTTAAAAAAACCGACCATACTATAGGAACATTTAAAAGAGGCCTAAAGTACTTTATTAGGACCTAAATCAGGCTATCCATTGATAAAATAAAGCCATTATAATGTGTACCCAAACTATTACCCAATCTCTGTTGTTTTAGCAAGGTTCTCAATTTTCAAACTACATAAGTGATGTGCTTTCATCTAACCATCTAGATACCTAAATGGCTTCCCTTCTAAAACTAAAGGGTGGTTTTGAAGTACTGTATATTTTCCCCATGAGGTTCAGCATCCAGCTGACATTGTGGGTCCATAATAAATAGCTGCTATAATTGTTATTTTCATCAATATCATTATCAACATAAGCCCATTTTCTGTTCAGGAGAATGTATGTGGATTGGTACAGAAGCATATTATGAAATAACTCTCATGACCCATAAAACATCCAAAAAGTAAAGAAGGTAGCCATTAAATATAAGGCCTGTCTTGCCTAAGACATTTCTGGCACAGAATAAATGTTCAAACATGATCATTCTCTCTTCCCAAAAAGTAAAGGTGAAAAATACATTCCTAAGATCTGTGGTTCTCAACCTGGGATACACACACTCTTAAGGTCTTCAAAGATACCATTAAGAATTAAAGATCTCTTGCCCTGGCCCATGTGGTACAGTTAATTGGAGAATCGTCCCATAACTGAAAGGTTACAGATTCAATTCCTGGTCAGGGCACACACCTAGGCAACAAACAGATGCAGTCCCAGTCTGGGCACCTACAGTCGTGTATGGGAGGCAACCAGTGGATGCTTCTCTCCTGCACTGATGTTTTTCTTTCCCTCCCTCTTTAAAAGCAATGAAAGAGCATAGAGACCAGGCTGACAGCTCTGGGTGGTGGTTGCAGGGGGGCACAAGGATATATAGAGATGGAAGAGAGTATGGGAGGGAAATAAATGGTAATGGATAAAAATGGAATTAAAAAATAAAATCAATGAAAAAAAGTCCTTGGGTGAGGGTTAAAAAAAAAAAACTAAGGAGATCTTTTCTCATTTCTTTCCTCCTCTTTTTTCCTAATTCACTAATTCATTATGAAGGTAAGTTAGTTGAGCTAATACTTAGCAAGGCTAAATTAATTATTGCCTAAGCCCTGGAGAGCTACAATAAAAAATTGGAGGCAGTGTGGTAGAGTAGGGAAAAGATAGAATTCAGACTAATCTGTGTTAGAGCACAGGACTGGTCTTTTATTTATTTGTATAATCTTATTCCTCATTTGTAAAAGTAATTGAGTTTTGATTAGTGTTTCTGAACTGGGGAGAGAGGAATCTCTGGGTATTTTGCAAGGACCCTAAAACCTGATCCCTCTCTGCTGCTTCACCACCAGGGCTCCTACTCTCAAGTACTGTCTCCTTAGAGCCATGGCATCCTAGTTTGCACAGGGCTGTCTCTGCAGGATCCAGGACTCTCAATGCTGTCTGCTCTGGAGTTGGCTAGGCAAGCTGCCTCTTGGACATGTGTTGGAGATACCAGCCTTCTGTCTGGACAGGGAGGTGGTGAGGGATCCAAGAACCAGGCTCTGGATGCTATTGACCCTCCACCATCAGTGCCTTCAAAAGCATCTTCACACCAGTTCACAGCTTCATGGTTCTGGCCCCCAAGTCGTGGGCTGGACTTGCAGTGCATAGGGGTGTTCATACAGGTGGTGATACCCTTTTCTCCTGAGTTGAAGGGCCACATACTTTTGCAAGCTCCCTTTACCTATAGTCTCCTATGCTTCTGGGCCTGGGCTGATGCAGACATCACAAGCACTGCACCAGGCACACTAAACTAAAGTCACCGCACAACCACCCCAACAGGCCAGAGCACATCCAAGGCCCTTCTGGGAGTCTGAGCAAGGTGGGTAGGAGAGAAATGGGTGAGGTCTTGTCTGAAGTCCATCCCTATTTGGTGTGGGGGGCTTCTTCACTGGACTCTGAGGGAAGGGCCAGCCCCTTCTGCTTCAGCTCCATGTTACCTGGTCAGGCCCAGGTCAGACATCTTCTTGCTCAAAAATGATCCCAACCAATGTTCCCAGTTAGAAATCCTTGGGACATTATGTCCTCCCCTGCAAAACATTCCCCCAAAAGAGAAACAGAGAAGTAGGGGAAGGCAAAATGCTCTTTCTGAATTCAGATGGGGACAGTCATCGTCTTTCAGGTAAATGTTAGGACAGCCAACTATCAGCCTAGGACAGTCTGGTGCCTGCTGTAGGCAGGAGCAAAGAAACTGAAGTCAGACAATGTGGAGACGAGTGTGGTTTGTTGAACCTTTCTGCATCCTGCCTGAATGCCAGGTAGATGAACTCATCCCGTAAAACTGCCACAGTGAGCCCATGGACCTTCATCTTGCTCCTGCCAGAATCCAGTCCTACCTGCCATAACCTTAAATACTGCTCTGGGGAAAATAAAGTCCCCTGAAATGACATCACACAGTGAAAAAAAAAAAAAAAAAACTCAAGGGCATAAGGCTGGCTTACCATTTTGTGGGCTGATTACCAAAGAAGAACTTAGAATTTATTTTCAATGCATTTTACACACATTGGAAGGAAGCAATACAAGGCATTACATAATGTCTGTCATGGAAAATACATCTTGCTATTTTGTCATCTCTCTTACCTTTTTATTCTGTGTATGGTCTTGTTTTGCTGCAAGAAATCTAAATTTTAGGTAGTAAAATTGGTGAGGTTTTTAGATTCTTTAAAAATATGCTTGCACAATAATTTCGCCCTTTTAATTTGATACAATCATCTTCTATTTATGCCATATTGTATTCTTACTAAAATCAGGAGTATATTGTATACAGCACTGGCTCTGTGACATATGTACTAATTTACAGAAAAGCAGATTTAGTGGGAATGGGGTAGAACCCAAGTCTCTGCACTTTTTAAAAAAGATTTTATTTATTTTTAAAGAGAAAGGAAGGGAGGGAGAAAGAGAGGGAGAGAAACGTCAATGTGTGGTTGCCCCTCATGCACCCCCTACTGGGGACCTGGCCTGCAACCCAGGCATGTGCCCTAGACTGGGAATCAAACCAGTGACCCTTTGATTCACAGGCCAGCACTCAACCACTGAACCACACCAGCCAGAGCAGGTCTCTGTACTTTTAATAAGAGAAACTTAATATATAAAATATATAACCAATGTTGGGGTCTTCTGGTCCACATGGAGGTGTAGATAAACACAGCTCACATCCTTGCACAACCACATCAAAATTACAGCTAAACTATAGAACAACCATCACTCAGAAATGTCAGAAATCAAATTGAATGTAAGTCCAACAACTATGGAACTAATAAGATGACATTCATCCAGACTGGCAGGAGATGCAGAGATGCAGAGACACAAAATGAGCTGCTCCCACACCCATGTGTGGTGGATAAAAATTTGGGAGGTATATCTTGAGAACAAGGGGTCCCAGCCCCACACCAGGCCCCCCACCCCAGGGTTCCAGTACCAGGAAATAAGCTCCCATAATTTCTGGCTGTAAAAACCAGGAGGGATTGAATTGGTGAAAGGAACTACTGGAGACCCAAGCCATGCCTCTATAAGGGCCAGCACAAGCACTTATTCAGACTCACTCCCTCTGACCTCCAGCACCAGAATAGTAGCTTGTGGGCACCAGGGGCATACAGGGAAGAACTGAAGTGTCTGGCATTAGGGCAAGAGCTGGGGGACAGCTTTCTCACAGACAAAAAGGTGGGCAGAGGCCATTGTCCCTTTTCTGAGCCATCCCTCCACAGAACCACAGAGCTGGCAGGCAGGGGCTATATCTGACACTCCAGCAAACCAGCTAACACTGTTTTCCCCCACCATGAGGAATCCCTGAGGCTCTGCCCCACCCAACTTACAGCCCACCCAAGGGGTTAACACTGGCTTTTACATATGAATGGCTGGTCTCAGCTCAGGCTTCATATCTTCCTCAATCCTCTCAAACAAGTAACAAACAGCTTCAGTGAGCCCCCAGCCCCCATGCCACAGGCTAAGTGTTCCCAGGCCCAGCACCAGAAGCAACCAGCTTAGGAACAGAGTTTGGCTTCACCTGGGAACCTCCAAGTGCAGCACAGGAAGCACCTATTTGCACATTGCTTTGTAGTTAATGCCAGTGGTGGCCCCAGCCAGAACACAGGTGGTAGCTGACATTGACCTGCATCTCCTGGGAAAGCCAAGAGCCTGCGCACCCAGTGGACAGCTACAGACCTTGTCAGAATACCACCACCCTACTCCTGCACAGCTGATCCTCCATAGAGGGAGGAGGTTTGTGGTCAGTGGTCACAGTCAGTACTTGCAGCTGACTAGCCTGGCTAAATCCCTCCAAATGATCTGACAACAGCAACTGAGGCTTGACTACAAGAGGAGGATGTACTCAGCCAACACAGAAGGCCCATCTTTACTACCCACCTTAGGCTGATCCACTGGACCTTAAAGGACAGCTACTACATTAGGGAACACTACCAAGACACAGAGTCAAAGTAGTTCTACCCAATACATAGAAGCGAATACAGGGAGGGTGCAATAATGAGATAGAAAACATGGTCCAAATGAAAGAACAGATCAAAACTCTAAGAAAAGAACTAACCAAAATGGAGATGAGCAATTCATCAGATGCATGATTTAGAACATTGGTTATAAAGATGCACAAGGAACTTAGTAAGTACCTTAACAGCATAAAAGTGACCTAGGCAGAAAGAAAGGATACACTAATGGAAATTAAGAACAATTTACAGGGAATCAAATGTAGAATGATGAGGCCGTGAATCAAAGCAATGATACGGAACACAAGGAAGCAAAAAATGTCCGGCCAAGAGGGAGGTGTAGGTAGAAATCATTCACTTCCTCACACAACCAAAGGGAGGATAACAACCAATATAAAATCAATAAACAACCAGAAGTGCCAGAAAATCAAACTGCAAGGAACTCTGACAACCAAGGAATTAAAGAAACAATCAAACAGAACAACCAGACTGGTGTGCCAAGACAAAGAAATATGTCTCAAATGAAAGAACAGAGCAAAGGTACAGAGAGCTAAGCAATGAGGAGATAGCCAACTTATCTGATGGAGAATTTAAAGCCCCAGTAATCAAAATGCTCACAGAATTGATTTAGCCTGGTCAAAAAATGGGAAAAACAAACAAACAAAAAACAACAAATGAAAGATACCCAAAATGAAATAAAGCAAAATATTCAGGGAACCAACAGTGACAGAAAGGAAACCAGGACTCAAAGCAACAATTTGGAAAAAAAGGAAGAAATAAACATCCAACCAGAACAGAATGAAGAAACAAGAGTACAAAAAATGAAGAGAGACTGAGTATTCTCTGGGACAACCCGAAACATTCCAATATCCGAATTATAGGGGTGCCAGAAGGAGAAGAACAACAGCAAGAAACCGAAAACTTATTCAAACAAATAATGAAGGAAATCTTCCCCAATCTGATAAAAGAAATAGACTTCCAGGAAGTCCAGAAAGTGCAGGGAGTCCCAAAGAACTTGGACCAAAAGAGGAACACACCAAGGCACATCATCAAGTTACCCAAGATTAAAGATAAATAGAGAATCCTAAAAGCAGTAAGAGGAAAGGAAAGAGTTACCTACAAAGGAGTACCCATAAAGCTATCAGCTGATTTCTCAAAAGAAACCTTGCAGGCAAGAAAGGGCTGGAAAGAAGTATTCAAAGTCATGAAAGGCAAGGACCTAGATCCAAGGTTGCTCTATCCAGCAAAGCTTGTATTTAGAATGGAAGGGCAGATAAAGTGCTTCCCAGATAAGGTCAAGTTAAAGGAGTTCATCATCACCAAGCCATTATTATATGAAATGTTAAAGGCACTTATCTAAGAAAAAAGAAGATCAAATCTATGAGCAGTAAAATGGCAACAAACTCACAACTATCAACAACTGAACCTAAAAAACAAATAAAAATACAAATAAGCAAACAATTAGAACAGGAACAGAATCACAGAAATGGAGATCACAGGGAGGGTTATCAGCAGGAAGTGGGGAGGAGGAGGTCGAGGGGAAAGGTACAGGGAATAAGCATAAATGGTAGGTACAAAATAGACAGGGGGAGGGTAAGAAAAGTATAGGAAATGGAGAAACCAAAGAACTTACATGTATGACCCATGAACTAAGAGGGGGAATTCTGGTGGGAGGAGAGTTGCTGGGTGGAGGGGAATAAATGGGAGAAAAAAATGGGACAACTGTAATAGAATAATCAATAAAATATACTTAGAATAAAAATATATATAAAGAAAAAAGAAACTTTGCAGGATAGAAGGGATTGGCAAGAAATATTCAGTCATGAAAAGCTGAGACCTACAGCCAAGATTGTTCTACCCAGGAAAGCTATCATTTAGAATTGAAGGGCAGATAAAGCGCTTCCCAGAAAAGATAAAACTAAAGGAGTTCATCATCACCAATCCATTATTATATGAAATGTTAAAGGGACTTAAGAAAAAAACATCTAAACTATGAACAATGAAATGGCAATAAACACATAAATGTCAACCGTTGAATTTAAAAAACTAAGCAAACGAGAGGAACAGAGAAAGAATCATGGATACGGAGAGCATTTTGATGGTTGCCATATGGGAAGGCAGTTTGGGAGAATGGGTTAAGGGAAGAGGGCATTAAGAAGTACAAATTGGTAGTTAAACAATAGCCACAGAACTTCCGGCCAAGATGGAGGCGTAGATGGACACACCGTGCCTTCTCGCACAACCAAAATTAAGGACAACACAGATTTAGAAATGAAAACACTCAGAATTGATAGAAAATTGAACTGTATGGAATTCCAACAACCATTCATCCAGACTGGTAAGAGGGGCGAATTCGCGGCTGGAAAACATGGAGGTTGGTGGATCCGGGCATGCAGGCAGTGGCTGGCAGATCCCAGGCCCACAGGCAGTGGCTAGTGGGGTGCGGGGTGGCAACCAGCAGACCCAGTGAGGCCACGCAAGGCAGCTGGCTGACCAGGCAGTTCCACATTCACGCACAGATAACCCAGGCAAAAATGAGGATCAAGACAGAGCCCAAAACCCAGGGCACCAGAGCCAGGAAATAAAACCTAAAACACCGATTGAGAACACTTGTGAGGGTTGAGGGACCAGGAGAGACTCCCAGCCTCACAGGGGAGTTTGTTGGAGACACCCACAGGGTCCTAGAACGTACACAAGCCCACCCACACAGAAATCAGCACCAGAAGGGCCCAATTTGCTTGGGGGAAGTGGTGCAAGGGACTGGAATCTGAGAGAGGGGAGCAAGTGCCATTGTTCCCTCTCAGGCCCTGCCCCCAAATACAGCATCACTACCCAGCAACTGGGCTGCCCCGCCCTGGGGAACACCTAAGGCTCTGCCCCTCAGTACATAATAGCCATGACCAGACCCCCCTGCAAAAAACAAACAAACAAACAAAAAACCCCAAAATGGCTCAAATGAGAGGACAGATCAAAGCCCCAGAGCCAATTCATCTAAACAACCAAGAGATAGCCAACCTATCACATGCACAGTTCAAAGCACAGGTGATCAGGACGCTCACAGAATTGGTTGATTTTGGTTGCAAATTAGATGAACAAATGAAGGCTACAATAAGTGAAGCGAAGGAAAATGCACAGGGAACCAATAATGATGGGAGGAAAATGGGACTCAAATCAATGGATTGGACCAGAAGGAAGAAAGAAACAACCAAACAGAAAAGGAAGGAGGAAACAATAATTCAAAAAAATGAGGAGAGGCTTAGGCACCTCCAGGACATCCTTAAATGTCCCAACATTCGAATTATAGGGGTACCAGAAGGGGAAGAGGAAGAGCAACAAGTGGAAAGCTTATTTGAACAAATAATAAAGGAGAACTTCCCCAATGTAGCAAAGGAAATAGACTTCCAGGAAGTCCAGGAAGCTCAGAGAATCCCAAAGTAGTTGGACCAAAGGAGGAACACACCAAGGTACATCATAATTAAATTAGCCAAGATTAAAATGGAGAGAATTCTAGAAGCAGCAAGGGATAAGGGCACAGTCACCTACAAAGGAGTTCCCATCAGACTGTCAGCTGATTTCTCAAAAGAAACCTTGGAGACAAGAAGAGGCTGTAAAGAAGTATTCCAAGTCATGAAAGGCAAGGTCCTACATCCAAGATTGCTCTATCCAGCAAAGCTGTCATTTAGAAAGGAAGGGAAGATAAAGCACTTCTCAAATAATGTCAAGTTAAAGGAGTTCATCATCACCAAGCCCTTATTATATGAAATGTTAAAGGGACTTATCTAAGAAAAAGAACATCAAAAATAGGAGAGTAAAAAGACAGCAAACTCACAGATATTAACAACCACACCTAAAACAAAAGCAAACTAAGCAACCATCTAGAACAGGAGCAGAAACACAGAAATGGAGATCACATGGAGGGTTAGCAACTGGGGAGTGGGAGGAGGAGGGAGGGGGAAAAGGTATAGAGAATAAGTAGCATAGATTGTGGGTAGAAAATAGACAAGGGGAGGGCAAGAATAGTGTGGGAAAAGTAGAAGCTAAAGAACTTGGACACATGGACATGAACTGAAGGGGGTAATGTGGGTGGGAAGGGGTGTGCAGGGTGGAGGGGAATGATGGGGGAGAAATGGGACAACTGTAATAGCATAATCAATAAAATATATTAAAAAATAAAGAAAAAGAATAGCTACAGAAATGTAAAGGACAGTGCTGGAAATGGAGTAGCCAATGAACTTATACAAATGGCTCACAGGACATAAACAAAGGGGTGGGAATTTTCTGAAGGAATTGGGGGTTGCTGGGTGGAGGGGGGGCCTAAGGTGAAAAATTGAGACAACCATAACAGCATAATCAATAAAATACAATTTAAAATAAAAAATATGTAACCAATTTTAATTTAAACATGAGGACTCAATCCCTCCTCCCACTGTGATCCCTTTGAAATTCCAATCATTCCTTCTAGAGAAGTTAACACACTCAGGGAAGCTTACATAGTCAAGTAAACAGAATTATGGTTGATGACCAAGTCATACTTTTAAAAAATTATTAACTACTACCTGTGTTTTAGAATTAACTGGATTACCCTGACCAGCTTGGCTCAGTTGGTTGAGTGTAGTCCCACAAAGTGAAGGGCTGCTGGTTTGATTCCGGTTCAGGGCACATGCATGGGTTGTGGGCCTGGTCCTCAGACTGGGCATGTGTGAGAGGCAACAGATTGATGTTTCTCTCACACATCGATGTTTCTCTCCCTCTTCCTCCCTCCCTTCTCCTCTCTGTAAAAATAAATAAACAAAATATTTAAAAATAAATAAATAAAATAGAATTAATGGGATCAATAGAACAAAACCATAGGTTTTATAAAGGTAGTTTAACAGAGAAATCATGTCTGATACATATGCACATATATATGCATGTGCATATGTATACTATTTTAGTTATTTTCAAAGTGTTTTTGTTGATATGGGTAGGGTAGAAGGGAAAAGTCTTAGCTTGAGTGTTACCTTCCTCTTTAGTGCAGAAAAGTTGAGCAAGTCAGCTGAATTGATAAGGCAAGCCTGACAGAAGAGAACTCACCCTAAAGCAAGTGTTAGGCAATGAAAACCAAAATCCTTGGAGATTATTTGGGAAGGAGATTCCATTTCCAAGTATACAGTATTGTGTCTGACTCACAAATTTGTCTTCTAGCCCAGGTCCCAATGAACTCATGTTTGAGTCCAGAGGAGAAAAGGGAGGCTTTCAGGAAAAAAAAAAAAGAAAGGATTATTTTATTAAAAATTATTTAATACATTGAGGTTTAAGTAGCCCTGGGATGGTATCCACCTGGATGAATATAATTATTATTATACTTATTAATATAAAGGGCATTCACTGAATATTTGTAGGAAATATAATTCAGCTTTGGCCCAGCAGGGACTCCAGAGCAATCAGTGAGACTTTTCACCTACAGTGCCCTCTGATGGGCACCATGGAAGGAGCAGGACCAGGAGAAGGGGTGGTAGTTATGCCCAGCAGACATGGCAGTATCCAAGGGAATAGAATAGTAGGATAGGAATAGAATGTGGCTCTCACCTGTAGTCTCAAAGGAATTGTTTCTGATTGCAAGTGAGCACTCCTTTGGTTCTCAACCACTGAATTTGAAGGGGCTCTCTAGGGGTTGGGCTCCTGCATGTTGTAGGTGGGGGTAAAACAGCTCATTGCATCTTTAGCTCATTTGGTTCCACAGCAGCCTTGTAAGTCAAATATTATTCCTATTTAAATGGGAAAAGATTAATCCTTAAACAAATACATATTTCTGCCTAAGAGATTCTGAAGAAACATGGGTTTTACTTTTTTAAAGTCTGACAAGTATTTATTAAGTGCTACATTGTCTTTATAAGCTGATAGACAGTGTTTAAATTTCTTTACATTTTTCCCATTATAATGGGGGGTGCTTTTTGCAACACAAATAAAATGTGTTCCTCCTGAAAAAAACGAGAAGTTCCAACAAGCAAAAACGAAAAACCAGAAATCACCTATAACTTTACCACATAGCCACTGCTTTAAGCGTTTGCAGTACATACCTTCAGGGTTTTTTGCATATTAATATATAAATATACTTTTTTTACAAAATGGGATACTACATATACTTTTCGAAAATTGCTTTTTTCACTTCACAATATATAACGTCCATCTTTCCATGCAAATGAGTGAGACACTGTGACTGAAAGAGGGAGACTTGCATATTGGGAGAGTGGGGGAGGAAGCCCAATTTTACATCACTTACAAGCGAAATACCTTAAGTAAAACCACCCAAAAAGTTAAAATTAAAAAGATGGCGAGAGGGATTTGAGAAAACGCAAAGGTCAGGTGGCAATACTGAAATCAGTCAAACCAGCATTGAAGGCCAGACACATCAAATAGGATAAGGACGGTTCCGTCTTGCCTTCCAGTGCATGATCATCAATTTGTTTCGTACTCTTTTCATCTCTTCCATCTCCTCTGCTACCTTTATCATCTCCTCATTGCTCAAATTTCTGCCATGTATGTCCCCTTTAAATTGCGGGCGAGAGCGAGCCAGCCTTTCCTTAAAGCTTCCTTCTTCCAGCTTGTGTTTTCCCACTCCGCAAGGAGGCTGCTCCATGGGAGGGTGAGCCTGGAACAGGTCCTGACTTGATAGACGCTCCTCAGGGGGGCGCTCCTCAGACACCAGCATCTCGGGAAGGAACTCGGGAAGGAGCTCCTCCGGAAAGAACTCCTCCTCGGAGGATTGCTCTTCCGAAGACGGCTCCTCTGGACACTGCTCTTCGGGGGAGGGCTGCGCCTGAGGCTGCTCCTCCTCCGACTTGCACGCGCTCTGTGGCTGTTCTTCATTTGCTTGGCAGGATTTGTCCATGTTGTGAATGGTCTTCCTAAGCACAATTATTCAGAAGAGACAAGAAAAACAGAACTGCTCAGCATATTTGATGCCTGGACCAAAACCCCGGCCTTGGGTTCTAAAATCTGTCTTTTTCTATTTTGGGGTCCAGATCGTCCCACCTACAGTGATCCAGAGGCCCTGTCCCCGGGGACCCGCCCCGGTCGCCCCCTCCTTCCCTAAAGCCCACCATTTTCCCAGCAGGCCTTGCCAGGGCCTCTCCGACAGGGGCGGAGCAGTGGCACGGCAGACTCGGCTCCCTTCGCTGTTCTTCTGCGCACGCCGTCTTGGTCCCCAGTCCACCCCTTCCCGGACCCGGACCTCTCTCGGTCGTTTGCTCCCAGGCGCTCCCTCCTCCAGGTGCCCCGCTGTAACCTGCAGGCCTGCAGACAGACTCCAGACAGGGTAGGGGGCGGCAAGTGGGGAGGGAGGAAGGACTGAATGACACTCAAGCCCTTTTCCTGGCCACCAGCCACTGCCTCTGCGCTGACTCTGGTTCCCTCTTCAGGCCTCCCCCCCTTCCCTTGTCTTTCCCTTCTCAAGCTTTGTCCTTCATGTCCCCCCCCCCCCCCCCCCCCGCCCTCACCGCCTTGCTGTAAGGCAGGACGTGGAGGCGAAACGATTACTTAGAAACTAATCCTAAATATCTGTTGCTCCCTCCTAGGGTTGTCCCACTCACCTCCCCACGCCAGCCCTGAAACCACCATTTTCTGTACCAAAGTGCAGTCGCGGGGCCGGCATAGGGAAAGGCCTAAACTGGTATGGGGAAAGGCCTGGACTCTCTGCCATCCCGATCCCAGGAGTTACTGGGAAGCACCAACACACACACCGATTTCAGAGGACCAAGGGGACTTACTTCCTTCTGCTTTTCCCCTCGACCAAAGGGCAGACGGTGTCTTGACTGGCAAAAAGAACCAGGACGAGAGGGACTTGGGCAGACATAGGCTCCTGGTCACGTGAGTGCCGCGCGTCACCAACGCCGAGCTCAGATCCCCAGTTACCGCTTTGACCCGCAGCCGTGCTGTAGCAATCCTCGAGTGTTTCCTGACCCACAACGCAGCAGACATTGTCACTCACCTCTCTTTGTTTATATTTGCCTTTTCCTGATTACCAGAGACAGTTAGCATCCAGTTTTAGGGGTTATTATTTATTCCTCTCAGCAGCTTTCCCTGATAACACCTCTTCCATCACTCTCCCATCATCAGACACCAAGGCCCATTATTTCTCCTGCAGTCCAGTTCCTACATTGAAATTTGACTATTTCTCCTTAGTAATCCAATATCATGTGCTTCCTCTCCCAGTTTAAATCCACATCCATAACGCCATCATGCGCACGTAAGGCCCTGTAAACATTGTTTGCATCTCTTGTCACTTTCATGGGAGATATGCTTTCACTTTTCCATGACTTAAGAATTTTATTTTTTTGTGAGCCACCAGACCCATATCGCAAATAGAAGCTCTAGTCGAAATTGGTAATCATTCAGTTCTAGAAATCTAGAAAGAATTAAGTTTGTAAAGTATGTAACTCCAAAAAGACTGAATACTTTGAATTTCATAAATCAACTACACCTTTGTCCAAGTACAGATAGTCTGGAAACTTATTTACTATCTGAAGTGAGAGCACTTTTGGTAGAGATTATAGCATTACTATGTGTGTATGTGTGTATATGCACTATATGGTAGTATATATATAATGCACACACATATATACTATATACATATATACTATATATATATATATACAATTCAGTCATTTTTCATACTAGAAGCAAGAGATTTTGCTGTGACTCAGATCTTTAATCAGTCATCTCTTGGTGTTGCTGCTTGAGATGTTGAGGTGTTGTCGCCTGGATGCTACATTCTCATGCAGATTCCTTTCTTCCAGAGAGCAGATTATACCTCTCCTCTCTGTATTTTACACTTTCAGGGTAGGTGGCTATCAGATCAGATCTTGGGATTGCTTTTCTTAAACCTGGGCTGACCATCTAGTAAGTTTCCAAAAAAAATTCATATGTGAAATTTTCCATTTTGTCACCTTTTATCCAACAACTAATTACTTTGTGCTGAGATAGCAGAAAGATATTAACCTTTATATCTTATCCATTACTGTTACTTTTCTTTTTTTAAAAAAAGGAAGGAAGGAGAGAGGGAGAGAAACATCTATCAGTTGCTCTCACGCACCCCCAACAGGGGGGCCCGGCCTTCAACCCAGGCATGTGCCCTGACTGAGAATTGAACTAGTGATCTTTTGGTTTGTGGGGCAACTTCCATCCCACTGAGCCACACCAGTCAGAACCATAACCGTTACTTTTCAAAACCAAGTTTCACTATACCCTCTTTATTTTTTTTAACAAGGCTTGTCTTCATCATTTATATGGTTTTTTTCTGAAAGGAGCCCCATTACATGCATTTTTCTTTTTCATTTCTATCCTTTTTTTCTTACATCTTGTGATGGAGAACTCACTTCTTTAAAAGACACCTATTGAAAGTTCAGACATGGTTTTTTTGTTGTCATTGAACTGAAATCTTCCTCCCAGTAATTTACACACATTGATCCTGGTTCTGCCTTCTGGACTAGAGTGATACAAAACAAGTATAAAATCCAAAAGTGCCTTTTACTCCCAATAGTCTGACACCACCAGAGTTAATGTTCTGGTTCTTTTCCCTTCCCATCTGTGAGACAATCTACATGACCTTTCTGTGACTCAACTTCCTCATCTACAAAGTTGGAGGTGTAATAAACCTATCTCATAGGATTGGTAAGAGGAATAAATGGGTCAGTATATGTAAAGGGCCCGGAACAGTACCTAGCATATAGAAAACACTTTTCTTATTAACATTAAGTGAGCACTTATGCTGGGCATTACACTACCTTTAATATGCTATCTCATTTAATCCTTAAACAATTATGTTCTTACAAAAAACCTCCCCAGTTATTTCACCTCTTTCTGATGTGATGTATTTTTTAAAGTCATTCACCATCCTACATGCTCCTGAATTTCTAAATGTCTCTAAAAATACTGAATATTCTGACTAGTGTAGAATGAAGTGATCTTATCACATCCTTCATTCTAGAATAACCATTATCCACCTATAGATGCATCTTAGCATCATAGAAGATGTTGTGGATGACATATTACAGTTGAATCCGGTTTAAGTTGCAGTCAACTTGAGACCCCCCCCCAGTCTGTTTCATACATTTCTGTTAATGCACTTCTATAAGTCATTTTAGTTTTAACCCAAGTGCAGAAGCTTCTATTTTTCTGGGTTAAATGTTGTTTTGTTAGATTCTCTCTCATTCTTTGAATCCAGGTTTCTGTCATTCAGTACATTAGCTACAAATACTAATTTAAAGCACATCATTAGTACTAAATAGGATGGTAAATCCAGCAAGCTGAGGAAAGATCTAGGTGAGATCTCAGCTAAGAGCTCTGAATCCAAATAAAAAAAAAAAACATTTTCCCTGTTGAGTGCGGCAGCCAGGATTGTGTTCCCAGCCAGGCCAGTTCCCTTCCTTTCCTCTCTCAGTGTGACTTCTCAGGATAGAATTACTTTCTAGTGTTGCTGATAGAATATAGTTGTCCCTGAAAGCTCCCAAACCAGTATAAATTAACCCTCAATGAAAACTTGGTAAACCTGTGGGTAGGTGGGTCAGACAAGGGAAGTAGGAGGAATTGGGACCAGGAATGGAGGAAGACAGTGTCTTGGTATTGGGTCTAAGTCTCTGCCTTACAGTAGCTGATTTGAGGTTCCCTTGAGAGGAAGGGTTCTCAAAAAGGAATAGGTGATGGTGGTTCTGCATGGTGACAACCATTTGTTACAAAGGAATGTGATCAGCTACTTGTTTGTGTGTGATTGGGGTGGGAGCTGTAAGATAATCCCTCTGGTGGATTTCATTTGATACCGCTGATGTAAGGTCCTGTGACTATGTGTTGCTGGGCTCACTCTTGCCAGTGAGGATTGAAGTCTAAGGAACTCCACTTTACAGGTAAGATAACCAAAGTTCTGGGAGGTTACAAATTGTTTCCATGGAAATACAGATGATAGTAAGTAGCTGAGTTGGGATTTAAACCCCAGAAGTGTGATGTGAGATAGAACTTTAACCATTTTGTAAAACTGGTCAGTGGGTTCTAGACACCTTTATGTGTAGCCAGGGTGGGCAGCACAGGCCTTTTTATGTAGCAGGAGCAGGAGCAGAAGGCAGGCAGGGCAGCCAGGATGCAGGGGAAAGACTGTCAGCTTGAACAGCTGCTGCCATGACAACAGTTTCCAGGGGTGTGGCCTTTCTCTGAGGGATCTCAGGAAATCCAGGGTGAGTTTCTGGTTCCCAGATCCCTGTACCCTGGTGAGGCTGCACTTTTACGGCAAGACCATAGCACCCCCCTCCCTCTGAGCCCCTCTACAGCACAGACTCCAGGGAGGTATGGTTGTTTAACTTTGCAGGGCCATTTGGCTCTAGTTCTACCCTCTCCAGCCCAGAAGTTCCTCGTGCTACTGCCTCCTCTGCATTCTTTCCTAATGCCACCCATGCCAGTACTTTGGTCTCAATACTTGCTGCTGTGGGCTGCAGCAGGCCTTGTCCAACCTGTGGCTCTCAGGCTCTCCTCCCCAACCACCACTCCAAGGGAAATAAATAGTCAAGTAGGAAATGCAATGACTAGAGCCTTTTCTGCTTCTGGCCTCATCCTACCTGGGCCTACACACATACATCCTGTACATGCCCAGAGAAACAAGGAAGGGTCTTTGAGGAAAGGTGGGGTAGCAATTCATTCTACTGGGAAACAGTCTGGGACAGGGAAGACATGGTCAATTTGGGCCAAAGGGAGGCAGTACCAGGCTCTGGACTGGGCAGGACTTGGGCTGTCACTAATTCGCTGGATGGTTTTGGAGGCCTGGGAGCCTTCTACCCCTCTCTGTGCTTTTGTATCCTTCTTTCTAAAAGGTAGAGGAAGGGACTGTGGTAGAACAATGAATGAAATCTGTTTCAGCTCTAGGATGCTATGACTCCATCCTGCCTGCCATGATGAGGGGCTTCTCTTGGGAACACCATTTAGCCTGACTGGAGATCTCTGCATTCTTTGGGTGCTGCTGCCTTTCCCAGGATCCGAAAGTACTCAGAGAACAGAACTAATCACATGGTGGCCATCTCTGCTGGACTTTGAAACACTCACAGCCTTACTCTTGGCTTTTCAGAGACTCTCAAAAAGGCTTAGACTCTAGTTGGAGGTCTGGATGACAGGTTGGGACAGAGGCAAGGTAGGTAACAAAATTTGCATGGCCTACCTAGAATAAAATGATAATGCAAGTCTCCTTGTTCAAAAACCAAAAATAAACAATCAAATAAATGAACTCTTTACTGTGGAACACTTTCTTTTTAAAAACCAGAAAAAAGTACTATTGAAGGTACTATAATACCATATTTTGCCATAATGCACACTTTTTTTGCACAAATTTTTGAGGGAAAAATAAGAATGCACACTATACATGGGTAGTACTAATTCCCTATCATTATAAATGTTTTTAATTCTTTTTTATTTTTTTATTTTATTATTTTAAAGAGAGGGGAAGGGAGGGTGAAAGAGAGGGAGAGAAATATCAATGTGGTTGCCTCTCATGCTCCCCCTACTGGGGACCTGGCCTGCAACTGAGGCACATGCCCTGATGAGAATTGAACCAGTGACCCTTTGGTTCACAGGCCAGCACTCAATCCACTGAACCACACAAGCTAGGGCAATGTTTTGAATTCTTTTATTTATGCTTATGTGTTAAAAGTGTAACTCTAGAAAGCAATAACGATATCCATATGCAAAATAATACCCTGGAATGTAATAATTGGTTTATTGTACCAAATTTCTTGTACTTTGTATCTGTTCTTTTGTTTTATAATTATTTATTACATAAAATTTCTTGTACCACAATATGTTAAAAAATAAATGCTAAAATTCCTTTACAATACAAAAGAAGATATCTGAATATAAGTAAATAAATAATTGAATTAAAATATTAAAACAAAAGATTTGTTTTCATGTAAGTTTGGGCCAAAAATGTGGGTACACATTATATACAGGAAAATACAGTACAGCCCTGGCCTGGTTCTCTCTCACCTCACATGGATGTTTCTGTCTCACATTGATGTTTCTCTTCCTCTCTCAGTGAATGAGTCCTTGGGTGAAAATATAAAAAATGTTTGTAAAAAAGGTACTAAAATACAGGCATAAACTTTTTCTTTCTCCTGTGGTCTCTCTTTTGACTTTCATGATTTTTTTCCTCAATATTTATGTTTTATTTTTTCCTTTTTTAATTTTATATTAATTGTTGTTCTTGTACAGTTTTTTGTCTTTACTCCCATCCCAGCCAACTGCCCCAGCCCTCCCCACCTCCCTCCCATTTCCACCCTCCTCCCACTTTTTGTTCATGTGTCCTTTATACTTGTTGCTCTAAATGCTTCCCCTTTTCCCCTGAAATTCCCTCCCCTCTCCCCTCTGGTGACTGTCAGCCTCTTCTCAGTTTCAGTGTCTTTGGTTATATTATGCTTGTTTGTTTGTCTTGTTGATTAGGTTCCTGTTAAAGGTGAGATCGTATGGTATTTGTCTTTCACCGCCTGGCTTATTTCGCTTAGCATAATGCTCTCCAGGTCCATCCAAGCTGTTGTGAAGGGTAGGAGCTCCTTCTTTCTTTCTGCTGCATAGAATTCCATTGTGTAAATGTACCATAGTTTCTTGATCCATTCATTTACTGATGGGCACCTAGGCTGCTTCCAACACTTGGCTATTGTAAATTGTGCTGCTATGAACTTTGGGGTGCATAGGTTCTTTTGGATTGGTGTTTCAGGATTCTTAGGATATAATCCTAGCAGTGGAATTGCTGGGTCAAAAGGGAGATCCATTTTTAGTTTTCTTAGAAAATTCCATACTGCTTTTCATAGTGGTTGTACCAGTCTGCAATCCCACCAACAGTGCACTAGGGTCCCCTTTTCTCCACAACCTCTCCAACACTTGTTGTTTGTTGCTTTGTTTATGATGGCCATTCTGACTGGTTTGAAGTGGTATCTCATTGTGGTTTTAATTTGCATCTCTCTGAGAGCTGGCTATATTGAGCATCTTTTAATGTGTCTCTGGATCCTCTGTATGTCTTCCTTGGAGAAGTGTCTGTTCAAGTCCTTTGCCCATTTTTTAATTGGGTTGCTTGTCTTCTTAGAGTGGAGTCATGTAAGTTCTTTATATATTTTGTAGATTAAACCCTTGTCTGAGGTATCATTGGCAAACATGTTTTCGCATAGAGTTGGTTCTCTTTTTATTTTAATACTGTTTTCTTTAGCCCTGAAGAAGCTTTTTATTCTGATGAGATCCCATTTGTTTCTTCTTTCCTTTACGTTCCTTGCTTTAGGGGACATATCAGTAAAAATGTTGCTGCGTGAAATATCTGAGATTTTCCTGCCTATGTTCTCCTCTAGGACTTTAATGATGTCATGGCTTATATTTAAATTTCTTATCCACCTTGAATTTATTTTTGTGTATGGTGTAAGTTGGTGTTCCTGTTTCATTTTTTTGCACATAGCTGTCCAGTTCTCCCAACACCACTTGTTGAAGAGGCTACTTTTACCCCATTTTTTGTTGCTGCCTCTTTTGTCAAATATTAATTGACCGTAGAGGATTGGGTTTATTTCTGGGCTCTCTGTTCTATTCCACTGGTTCATGTGCCTGTTTTTATGCCAGTACCAGGCTGTTTTGAGTACAATGGCCTTGTAATACAGTTTAGTATCAGGTATTGTGATCCCTCCTACTTTGATCTTCTTTCTCAAAATTGCTGCAGCTATTCGGGGTCATTTATGGTTCCATATAAATTTTTGAAGTGTTTGTTCTATGTCTCTGAAATATGCTATTGGTACTTTGGTAGGTATTGCATTGAATCTGTAAATTGCTTTGGGTAGTATGGACATTTTGATGGTGTTTATTCTTCCAATCCATGAACACAGTATATGTTTCCATTTGTTTGTGTGTTCCTTGATTTCTTTCTTCAGTGTTGTGTAGTTTTCTGCATACAGGTCTTTTACCGCCTTGGTTAGGTTTACTCCTAGGTATTTTATTTTTCTTTTTGCTATATCGAATGGGATTTTTTTCTTGATTTCTGCTTCTGCTGTTTCATTGTTGGTATACAAAAATGCCTTTGATTTCTGGATATTAACTTTGTATCCTGCTGTTTGGCCAAATTCATTTATGAGGTCAAGCAGCTTTTTGGCTAAGTCTGTAGGATTTTCTATGTACACTATCATGTAATCTGCAAACAATGATAGTTTTGTTTCCTTCTTTCTGATTTGGATGCCTTTTATTTCCTTTTCTTGTCTAATCGCTGTGGCTAAGACTTCCAATACTATATTGAATAGAAGTGGTGAAAGTGGACAGCCTTGTCTTGTTCCTGATCTTAGTGGAAAAGATTTTAGTTTTTGCCTGTTGAGTATGATGCTGGCTGTAGGTCTCTCATATATGGCCTTTATTATGTTGAGGAATGCTCCCTCTATTCCTATTTTGCTGAGTCTTTCTATCATAAATGGGTGTTGTACCTTATCAAATGCTTTTTCCGTATCTGTTGATATGATCATGTGATTTTTGTCTTTGCTTTTCTTTATGTGATGTATTACATTTACTGAATTGCGAATATTGAACCATCCTTGTATCCCTGGGATGAATCCCACTTGGTCATGATGTATGATCTTTTTAATGTGCTGCTGGATGTGTTTTGCCAACATTTTGTTGAGGATTTTAGCATCTATGTTTATCAGTGGTCTTGGCCTAAAGTTTTCTTTCCTTGTTATGTCTTTATCTGGCTCTGCGACTAGAATGATGCTGGCTTCATAAAAAGAGTTTGTGATTCTCCCATCATTTTGGATTTTTTGGAGTAGTCTGTGAAGAATAGTGGTTAGGTCTTCCTTAAATGCTTTGTAGAATTCTACCGTGAAACCATCTGATCCAGGGCTTTTGTGTGTTGGGAATTTTTTGATTACTGCTTCAATTTCATCTGCTGTTATTGGTCTGTACAGGCTTTCTGCTTCTTCTTCATTGAGTTTTGGAAGATTATATTTTTCTAGAAACTTGTCCATTTCACTTAAGTTTTCAAATTTCTTGGCATATAGTTCTTCATACTAATTTCTTACAATCCTTTGTATTTCTGTGGCATCCATTGTAATCTCTCCTCTTTCATTTCTGATTGTGTTTATTTGGGTCCTCTTTTTTTTTTCTCTTGATGAGCCTGCTTAAAGGCTTGTTGATTTTGTTTATCTTTTCAAAGAACCAGCTCCTGGATTCATTGATTCTTAGAATTGTGCTTTTAGTCTCTATGTCATTTAATTCTACTCTTATCTTGGTTATTTCCTTCCTTCTACTTGCTCTGGGCTGTCTTTGTTGTTGATCTTCGAGTTCTTGTAGGTGTAGAGTTAAGTTGTTTGTTTGAAAAGTTGTTTGTTGAAATGTTTGTTTTAGGTAGGCCTGTATCTCTATGAACTTTTCTCTGAGGACTGCCTTTGCTGTGTCCCATACGTTTTGGGTTGTTGTGAGTTTTCTTTTTTTTTTTTTTTCCAGAAACCTTTTGATTTCCTCCCTAATTTCATTCTTGACCCATTCATTGTTTAATAGCATGCTATTCAATCTCCATGATTTTGAGGACTTTGTGTTTTTCCCCTTGGGGTTGGTTTCTAGTTTCAGTCTCTTGTGGTTGGTGAAAATGCTTGGTATGATTTCAGTTTTCTTGAATTTGATGATGTTAGTTTTATGACCTATCATGTGGTCTCTCTTTGAGAATGTTCCATGTGCATTTGAATAGAATGTGTATTTAGTTTCTTTGGGATGAAGGGCTCTATATATATCCGTTAAGTCCATTTCATCTAGAGTGTTGTTCAATGCCACAATATCTTTGTTGATATTTTATTTAGAAGATCTGTCCATTTTTGACAATGGGGTGTTAAAATCCCTTACTATAATTGTGTTGCTGTCAATATCTTTCTTGGAGTCCTCTAAGATTTTTTTTAAGTATTTAGGTGCTCCTATGTTGGGTGCATATATATTTACAATGTTTATGTCTTCCTGGTGGATTCCTCCCTTGAGATAGTATTATGAAGTGACCTTCTGGATCTCTCTTTATGGCTCTTCTATTGAAGTCTCTTTTGTCTGATATGAGTATTGCTACCACAGCTTTTTTTTTTCCTGTCCATTTGCTTGGAAAATTTGTTTCCAGCCCTTCACTTTGAGTATGTATAGGTCTTTTGTCCTGAGATGGGTCTCTTGTAGGCAGCATATGTGTGGGTCATGCTTTCTTATCCATTCAGCTATTCTATATCTTTTGATTGGAGCATTTAATCCATTTACATTTAAGGTTATTATTGATACATACTGATTCATTGCCATTTTTGTACCTGTGTCCCTCTCTCTCTCTCTTTTTTCCTTCCTTTCCTTAAAGCAGGCCCTTTATTATCTCTTGTAGAACTGGTTTGGTAGAGGTGTATTCTTTTAGACTTCTTTTGTCTGGGAAGCTCCTTATTTGTCCTTCTATCTTGATTGAAAGCCTTGCTGGGTAGAGTAGTCTTGGTTGCAGGCCTTTGGTTCTCATTACTTGGAATATTTCTTGCCATTCTCTTCTGGCTTGGAGCATTTCCACTGAGAAGTCAGTTGCTAACCTAATTGGGGCTCCTTTGTATGTTACTTCCTTTTTCTTCCTTGCTGCCTTTAAGATTCTCTCTTTGTCTTGGAATTTTGCCATTTTAATGATGATGTGTCTTGAAGTGGGCCTCTTTGGGTTCCTCTTGATGGGGACTTTGTGTTTCCTGGATTTGTGTGACTTTTTCTGTAATCAAATTAGGGAACTTTTTCATCATCACTTTTTCAAATAGGTTTTCTATCTCTTGCTCTTCTTCTTCTCCTTCCGGTATCCCTATTATACGGATATTATTATGTTTCATATTGTCTTGCATTTTTCTTAATCCCTCTTCATTCTTTCTGAGCCTGGATCAGTTACATCCTTCAGTTACTGTGACCTTTTCTGCAATCATGACCTCTTGATTTCTCCATTGTGACATCTTGGGACCACATTGTTTCTGTTTATGAGGCCCTGCTCCGTCGGACCCCCGCCTTGTAACAATGAAGTCCATTTAAATCTTGCAAATAAAACTAAAATAAGAAAGGAGAGGAAGACAACGAAATGGAGTAAGACAAGGGTAGGGTACCATGTGAGGTTTGAAATAAAAATAAAAAAGTAAAAATCTTAAAAAATAAGACAAAAATAGTGAATTAGTTGCAATACAATCGAAGAGAAAATATTAAAAATCTATGTGTGAGAAAAAATAATGCAATTAGTGAGGAAGAATGAGGTGCAGTTCATCTCAGCAGAGTTTGGTGTTTGCTTTCTGTCTTCTCCTTCTGGATCTGTCTTTGGCTTTTTGTCAGCTCAAGGTCCAGGGGAGGGTCATCCAACTTCTGGCAGCACCATACATTACCACTTTCACCTGTCTCTAGAGGGGGCTTCTATTGAGATTGGGAGGGTAGGATCCCTGGGTCTCCCCTGAGAGGTGCTGTTCAGTCTTCTGGGAAAATTATGTGTGTGTTCTCCTGCCCCTGTGCCACCTGTCTTGGCCTGTCCCAGCTTATTTCCAATAATGTATAACTTCTGATGAACTAGCTATCTATTTCAAGGGAGGGCTCAATCTGTGTAAGATCAGCTTTTACCTGCTTGGTGCTGATGGCAGCTCTGTGTGACAGCCATGGTTTGGCAGGGCCCTGATTATCCCTTGCTGTACTGATTGCTGATCTGCATGCCTTGGTGGCCTCAGTGAAATAGGGCCCTAGGAACCAGTGTATTTTTTCTTTCTCTGAGAAGTTCAAAATGGGCCCCTTTGGGTTTCTCTTCCTGTCTTTCTCCTGCAAATATGGTCCCTGCAGGTGGTTCTTGAGCCTGTCCTGCCTATTCTGCAGAGCTTCCCTGTTGGATGTGGTGCTTGCAGTCCTCCAAGAGGTGGGAGTTGGGTATGTCCTTCCCTTCCCAGAAGCTTGAAGTCTACTGAGGAAGGGGGTTCTGCCTGGCTATAAATAATCTCATGCACTCAACTTTTGCCTGTCTAATTCCCAGCCCACCTCCCTCACAGTAGACCCAGTCCTGAAGTCTCCATTTTGCACAGCACCTGGCTTGCTAGCAGTGCTGGGCTGGGCCCAGAAATCCCTTTGCTTGCAACTTTCTGATCTCCCCGACCAGCTGTAATCTTTGGGAGCAGACTGCACTTTCAGTCTTGTCCCTTTGCTGGCAGTGCAACTGTGCATGGGATCCTGGCCAAGCAACACTTTAGTTCCCCATTTAAAACTCTGTGGCACACTGACTGCAGTACCAAATTACTGTCTGTTTTTCCATGCACACCACCTCTCCAAAAAGCCAAAAGTCTCTCTCAGTTACGACTGGCTGTAGCCTGCCTTTGCCTGACTCAGTTGAGGCCCCTGATTATTTTGGGAGATAGAGTCCTCTCTCTGGCATTCTCCAGGTTGGCATTTGGTACTGCAGCTATAGACATGCTCCTTGCTGTGTGTGTGGTTCTCTCTGACTTCATATATCCTCCCAAGTCTCTCCCATCCTGGGTCTTGGGTTTTGCTATGTTAGATCAGGGCCCCCTGCCCTGGGATGGGAGGGATCCAAAAAGCTGTGATTTCTGACTAGTCTCTCTGCTGCTGCATGGGGTATTTCCCCTTCAACTTATAAAATCTCCTTACTGCTCACTGTGAAGCATCTGTACTCCTTGGCTTCAGAACTTCATATCAGCTAAGACTCCATTGATTGTTCACATTATATGTTGGAAGGTCAGCCAAGAATCTGAGCTGGGGGCAAGAGGAAGTGGGCTCAGTTTCCACTACTTGGCCACCATCTTTGAGAACTCTGTTTAGTTCTATGCATTAGGTAGATCTGCTACATCTTCCAGGCTTGGTAGAGTGGTCTAATGTCATAGATGTCCTGTAAAGTCCAATGGTAGAGCCTGCCCTATTACCCAAGCTGGGTACTCAAGGTTCATCCACATGTGGGCTGTGTGCACTCTCCTGTTGGGAGCTGTGTATATCCAGCCTTGATTTCTGTTGGCACATTCAAGGTCAGCCATTGACTGTGTTCTTTCCATGGTCACATAGCATACGCTACAAAGCGATCTGCAGATGGCTGCTACTTGTGCTGGGCTTGGAGGTGCCTAGCCAAGGCCAAGCTGTGAATGAGGGCTGACTGCTGTGAGTGTTGGGCCTGGGGCAACTTAGCTAGAGATACAGGGCTTGCTGAAGTCAGATGCTGCTTGTTTGAGAAAATTTAGGAAAATCTGATGCATGGGTTAAAACAATCCATTTGTATGGAAAAGCCACTAAAAACAGCTTAGGTGGGCCTGAAGTTTGGGTGGGGTGGGACCTCAGGGAATATCCAGGGTTGGCCCAAATAGTGTGAGCCAGGGAGATGGAATTTCAGATGTGGCACCTCTCTGACAGCTCTGTGGCTCTCTTGGGGGAGGGCTCAGAAAAGGAACAATGGCCTCCTCCAGCACTTCTGTATGGAACAAAGTGGCCACCCAGCTCTCACCCTGCTGCTGAACAATTCAGTTTCACCTTGTATCTCTCTGATGCCTTTCAATCTGCAGCCCCCATGGTAGAGCTCAGAGGTAGTCAGTCCAAGTAAGTCTGTGCATGGGCCCTTTAAGTGGAACTTCCTGAGACTCCAGAAGTTTCTGGCTTCCACAGCCTCAATCCCTGCTGGATTTTACGGCCAGAAGTTATGGGCACTTATCTCCTGACACTGGAACCCTGGGCTGGGAAGCCTAGTGTGGAACTGGGACCCCTCTCTCCTGAGATATCTATCCTGATTGTTATCCACCACATATAAATGTGGGACCAGCTCATCCCATATCTCTGCCCCTCCTACCAGTCTCAATTTGGTTTATTCTTTAATTCTGTGGTTGGTTTCTTCTTTAATTCCATACTCATAGGAATTCCATTCAGCTTGATTTCTGATGGTTCTGAATTATGGTTGTTCTATACTTCAGTTGTAATTTTGATGTGCTTTTTTTCTTTTTTTAAATATGGCTGTTTACTGCTGCAATTTTTCCTCTAAGCGCCACTTTAGCTACATCCCATAAATTTTGGTACGTAGTGTTTTCATTTCCTTTTATCTCTAATTAATGTGCAATTTCTCTTTTGTGCTCTTTTTTGACTCATTGGTTATTGAGGAGTGTTTTTTTATTTCCTATGTATTTGTGAACTCCCCAAATGTCCTTATATTAATGATTTCTAATTGCATGCTATTTTGGTTGTAGAACATATTTTGTATTATTTCAATCTTTTTAAATATTTTGTGATTTATTTTATTGTTTGATGTAATTATTGGAAAAGAAGAACAAATGAAACCAAAGCAAACAGAATGAAGGAAATAATAAAGATTAGAGTGGAAATAAACATAATAGATTATAGAAAAACAATGGAGATAATCAATGAAACCAAAAGTGGTTCTTTAAAAAGATCAACAAAATTGATGGCTTCCAGTCCAGATGGTGGCATAGGCAGATAGGGCTTGCTTTCTTGCCCAACCACATCAAAATTACAATTAAATACAGAACAACCACTACTCGGAGCTATCAGAAATAGAGTTGAATGGAAGACTGCTAATTATGGAATTAAAGAAACCACATCCATTGAGACTGGTATGAGGGGTGCAGACACAGAATGAGCTGGTTTCTCCGCATCATGTGGTGGATTAAAATTCGGGGGGGGATAGCTCAGGAGTGAGGAGGCCCAGCCCCACACTAGGGCCCCCAGCCTAGGGATCCAGTGGCAGGATGATAAGTCCCCACAACTTCTGGCTGCAAAAAACAGCAGGATTGAGTTGGTGGAAGAAACTGCTGGAGCCTCAAGCAATTCCTCTTAAAAGAGCCCCCACATGGACTCACCTAATCAGACTCATTCGCTCAGAGCTCCATTGCTGGGGTGGCAGCTTAAAGGGCACCAGTGGCATACTGGGAGAGGTGAAGTGTCTAGCACTGGGGCAAGAAGAGGCCATTGTCCCTTTTCTGACTAGCACTAGCACTGTGTGACCCGCCTTGAAGATCCCCAGAGACTCCATCCTACCCAACTTACAGGCCCACCCAAACTGCTTTTCCAAATGAATAGTTAGTCTTGGGTTGTGCTTCACAACTTCCTAAATCTTCTCAAACAAGCAACAGATGGCTTCACTGAGTTCCAGGCTGGGCACTAGCAACAGCCAGCTTAGTTTCAACAGCTTGCTTTGCATTGGAATCTCTAAGCCCAGCACAAGTAGCAGCTATCTCAGATTGTTTTATAACTCAAGCAGGGTGGCCCCAGGCAAAACACAGGTGGGGGATGACACTGCCCTGCACCACCTAGGAAATGCCAGGGCCAGCACACCCAGTGCATGTCTACGGACCACTTTGTATCACTGCCACTCTGCTCCTGTACAGCTGATCCTCCATGGAGGGTAGAAGTTGCTGGTAAGTGGTCACAGCCAATCCTTGCACCTGACTGGCCTGGGTAAATCCCTCCCATTGATCTGCCAACAGGAACCAAGGTTCAACTACAAGAGGAAGGTTTGCCCACACAAAGGGCACACCTCAAATGCCCAGCTTGGGTGAAAGGGGAGGCTGTGCCACTGTACCCTAGAAGACACCTACTATATTAGGCCATACTAGTAAGACACAGAGTCAAAGGAGCTCTACCTAATACATAGAAGCAAACACAGGGAAACTGCCAAAACAGAGAGACAGAATCATGGCCCAAATGATAGAACAGATCAAAACTCCAGAAAAACAGCTAAACAAAATGGAGATAAGGAATGTATTAGATGCAGAGTTCAAAACACTGATTATAAAGATGGTCAAGGAACTTAGTGAGGATCTCATCATCATAAAAAAGATACATCCAGAAACAAAGGATTCACTAATTGAAATAAACAACAATTTACAGGGAAATAACAATAGACTGGATGAAGCCAAGAATCAAATCAATGACGTGGAACATGAGGAAGTAAAAAAAAAAAAAACAATCAGAATAACAAGAAGAAAAAAGAATTTTAAAAAAATGAGGGTAGTATAAGCAGCCTCTGGGACAACTTCAAGAGGTCCAACATTCGCATCAAAGTGTGCCAGAAGAGGCAGAGCAAGATATTGGAAGTCTGGTAGTCTCCGCTCTGTTCTGTCTGGTTGTGGAAGTTTTTGCCCTCTGTTACTGGTCCCTCAGGCAGCACCCTCCATGGGCACATGCCCAGGTGCTACTCCTGCCCCATGCTCCCTCCCTCTGCCTTTCAGTTCCCAGATGCCAAGGTCTTAGAAGCTTTGAAGCTCAGCAAAGAAGAGAATCCATTGAGAATAGTCTTTAAAGCCCCTGATCACAAACAAGATAATGTGGGAGTTGTAAATATCAGTAAACACACTGGAGATGAGAACTCTCCAATAGAGGAGCCATCAAAAGGTGAAACCGAAGTACAACAAGATAGCCCATACAAACGGAAGAAAGGGCAACCCTAGAGCATCCAGACAAGGAGATCAAAGAGACCACACCACTGAGTCCCATAAAACTGCCATAGATTTTCATCCTACAAAGACAACTAGCAAAGCAGAGCATCAGGAATCACAGAAGTAAACAAAAGACTCACCTAAAATCAGGAGACTAAGAAAGAACCTGCAATAGAAAGGAATGGAAGATTCCCCACTAAAAGAGCTAAATGAAATGGAGACAAGCAAACTATCAGATGTACAATTCAAAAGAATGGTTATGAGGATGCTCAAAGAACTCACAAACAACTACAAGGAACTCAGAACTATAACAGTATTAAAAAGGAAATAGAAAATATAAGCAAGAACCAGGAAGGAATGAAGAATACAATTTCTGAAATAAACACACACACACACACACACACACACACACACACACACACACACACGAAGGAATTACAAGGAGGCTGGATGAAGAATAGGGCTGAATTTGTGAGGTAGAAGACAAGGTAAAAAGAAATACCCAGGTAGAGAAGCTGCATTAAAAAAACCACTAAAACACTATGAAGCTAGCTTAAGGAAACTGCAAGATGACATGAAACACAACAACATTTAAATCATAGGAATACCAGAAGGAAAAGAAACATAGCAAGGGGTAGAAAACCTGATTGAAAAAATAATGACAGAAAATTTTCCAACTTGGAGAGGGGAAAAACCATGCGAGTTCAGCAATCACAGAAGTTCCAAATCAAGATGAATCCAAAGAGGCCTACTCAAAGACACATCATAATGAAAATACCAGATTTCAAAGACAAAGAGAGACTCTTAAAAGCAGCAAGGAAGAAACAAGAAGTAACATTCAAAGGAGTTCCATAAGGCTAGAAACTGATTTCTCAACAGAAACACTGCAAGCCAGGAGGCAATGGCAATAAATATTTCAAGTAATGAAAAGCAAAGGCCTGCAACCAAGACACCTCTACCCAGCCAGGCTATCAATTGAAATGAAAGGTGAAGTAAGGAGTATCCCAGACAAAAGAAATTTGAAAGAATACACCTCCACCAAACCAGCACAGCAAGATATGCTAAAGGCAGTGGTATAACAAGAGGAAGAAAGAGTGAGAGAGAGAAGAACACAGGTACAAGGGGGAAGAATGAATAAATACCTACCAATAATAACTTTAAATATTATTGGATTAAATGCTCCAATCAAAAGACATAGGGTAGCTGAATGGATGAGAAAACATGACCCGCACATATGCTGCCTACAAGAGACCCACCTCAGAAAAATAGACCTACACAGACTGAAAGTGAAGGATTGGGGGAAAAAAAAACATTCCAAGCAAACAGACAGGGAAAAGAATCTTAGGTAGCAATACTTACATAAGAGGAAATAGACTTCAAAATAAAACCCATAAAAATAGACACTGAAGAACACTTCATAATACTCAAGAGAAGAATCCATCAAGAACACATGAACATTGTAAACATATATGCATCCAACATATGAGAACCCAAATATATAAGGAAAATCTTGGAGGATATCAAGAAAGATATAGACCGCAAAGCATTTATACTAGGGGACTTTAACATCCACAGTCAAAAATGGATAGATATTCCAAACAAAATATCAACAAGGATATTGTGTCATTGAACAATGCCCTAGAACAAATGTACTTAACTGATACATATAGAACCTTCACCCCAAAGAAGCAAAATACACATTCTTTTCAAATGCAGTAGAACATTTTCAAAGATAGACTACATAAAAGGACACAAATCCAGCCTCAACAAATTCAGGAAAACTGAAATCATATCAAGCATTTTCTTGGACCAGAAGGACCTCAAACTAGAAACCAACCTCAAGGTAAAATTCAAAAACACTCAAGTTCATGGAGATTGCATGGCATCCTGGCAAGCAATGAATGGGTTAAGAATAAGATCAAGGTAGTAATCAAAAAAATTATGGAAACAAATGAAACTGAACGCACAACAATCCAAAACTTATGGGACACAGCGAAGGCAGTTCTGAGAGGGAAGTTCATAGTGATACAGGCCTGCCTAAAAGATATAGAAACATTTCTAATAAACAACTTAACCCTATATCTACATGAACCAGAAGAACAATAATGAAGTCCAGAGTGAGTAGAATGAAGAAAATAAACCAAGATCAGAGAAGAATTAAATGACATAGAGATTAAAACAATAACCCAAAGGATCAATGAATCCAGAAGATGGTTCTTTGAAAAGATAAACAAAATTGGCAAGACTTTAAGCAGGCTCATCAAGAAAAAAAGAGAGAGGAGCCAAATAAACACAATCAGAAATGAAAGAGGAGAGATTACAACTGACACCACAGAAATACAAAGGATTGTAAGAAATTGTTACAAACAACTATATGCCAAGAAATTTGAAAACCAGGATGAAAAGGACAAATTTCTAAAAAATATAATCTTCCAAAACTGAATGAAGAAGAAGCAAAAAGCCTGAACAGACCAATAACAGCAGACAGAACTGAAGCAATAATGAAAAAACTCCTGGTACACAAAACTCCGGACCAGATGGTTTCACAGAAGAAAGTTACAAAACATTTAAGGAAGAGCTAACCCCTATCTTTCTCAAACTATTTCAAAAAATCCAAGAAGAGGGATGACTCCCAAACTCTTTTTATGAAGCCAGCATGATCCTAATTCCAAAACCAGATAAAGACAACAAAGAAAGAAAACTACAGGCCAATATTGCTGATGGACATAGATGCTAAAATCTGAGCAGAATATTGGCAATCTGGATACAGCAATACATTAAAAAGATCATACACCATGAACAAGTGGGATTCATCCCAGGGATGCAAGGTTGGTACAATATTTTAAAATCAATAAATGCAATACATCACATAAAAGGAAAGACAAGAATTGCATGATCATATCAACAGATACAGAAAAAGCATTTGATAAGGTACAGCACCCATTTATGATTAAAACACTCTGAAAAGTGGGAGTATAGGGAGCATACCTCAACATAATAAAGGCCATATATGAGAAACCTACAGCCACCATCATACTCAATGGACAAAAAATAAAAGATTCCCCACTAAGATCAGGAACAAGAGAAAGATATATGCTTTCACCATTTCTGTTGAACATATTGGAAGTCCTAGCCATAGCAATCAGACAAAGAAAAGTAATAAAAGGTATCCTAATTGGAAAGGGGGAAGTAAAACTGTCATTGTTTGCAGACGACATGATAGTGTACAGAAAAAACCCTACAGACTCCACCAAAAAACTACTTGACCTAATAAGTGAATTTGCAAAATTGCAAAATCAAAGTCAAAATTCAGAAATCAAATGCATTTCTGTACACCAAAAATGAAAGATCATAATCAGAAGTCAATCCCATTTGCTATAGCAACAAGAAAAATAAAGTACCTAGGAATAGATTATTATTTGTTAGGAATAAACCTAACCAATGAGGTAAAAGGCCTGTACTCCGAAAACTATACAACCTTGAACAAAGAAATTAAGGAAGAAACATATAAATGGAAGCATATACTGTGTTCATGGACTGAAAGAATTAACATCCTCACAATATCCATA
Source organism: Anoura caudifer (assembly GCA_004027475.1). Taxonomy (NCBI): domain Eukaryota; kingdom Metazoa; phylum Chordata; class Mammalia; order Chiroptera; family Phyllostomidae; genus Anoura; species Anoura caudifer. Next base: position 211,461 of record PVKU01002613.1, read on the forward strand.
TTACCCAAAGCAATGTATATATTCAACGTAATCCCCATTAAAGTACCAATGACATATTTCACAGATATAGAACAAACATTTCAAAAATTTATATGAAACCATAAATGTCCCCGAATAGCTGTGGTAATTTTGAGAAAAAGAAAGTATGAGGGATCACAATACTTAATATCAAACTATATTACAAGGTCACTGTAATCAAAACAGCCTGGTACTGGCATAAGAACAGACACATAGACCAGTGGAAAAGAATAGAGAGCCCAGAAGTAAACCCAAGTCTCTATGGTCAATTAATATTTGACAAAGTGGGCAGAAGCTAAAAATGGAGTGAAAATAGCCTCTTCAACAAATGGTGTTAGGACAGCCAAATGGAGTTGGACAACTACATGCAAAAAAATGAAACTTGATCACCAACTTACACAATACACAAAAATAAATTGAAGGTGGATTAAAGACTTAAATATATGCCATAACACCATAAAAGTTATAAAGGACAAAATAGGCAAGAAAATCTCAGATATTCCATGCAGCAATATTTTCATTGATACGTCCACTAGAGCAGGGTACATAAAGGAAAGGATAAACAAGTGGGATCTCATCAAAATAAAAAGCCTCTGCACAGCTAAAGAAAACAGCATTAAAATGAAAAGAGAACCAACTGTATGGGAAAATATATTTGCCAATGATACCTCGCACAAGTTTTTGATCTCCAAAATATATAAAGAACTCACATGACTCCACAACAGGGTAACAAGCAGCACAATTAAAAATGGGCAAAGACTTGAACAGACAGTTATCCAAGGAGGACATACAAAGAGCCCAGAGACATATGAAAGGATGCTCAGCATCACTAGCCATCAGAGATATGCAAATGAAAACCACAATGAGATACTACTTCACACCCGTGAGGATGGGCATCATAAAGCAACAAACAACAAGTGTTGGAGAGGATGTGGAGAAAAGGGAATCCTGGTGCACTGTTGGTGAGATTGCAGACTGGTGCAACCACTATGGAAAATAGTATGGAATTTCCTCAGAAAACAAAAAAATGGAACTACCTTTTGATCTGGCAATTCCGCTGCTGGGATTATATCCTAAGAACCCTGAAACACCAATCAAAAGAACCTATGCACCCCAATGTTCATAGCAGCACAATTTACAATAGTCAAGTGCTAGAAACAACTTAAGTACCCGCCAGTAAATGAGTGGATCAAAAAACTATGGTACATTTACACAATGGAATACTGTGCATTAGAAAGAAAGAAAGCACTCCTGTCCTTCCTGACAGCGTGGATGAATCCGGAGAGCATTATGCTAAGTGTAATAAGCCAGGTAGTGAAAGAGAAATACCATATGATCTCACCTAGAAATGGAACCTAATCAACAAAATAAACAAGCAAGCAAAATATAACCAGAGACATTGAAATAAAGAAGAAACTGACACTGACCAGAGGGGAGGTAGGAGAGGGATAATGGGGGGAAATAGGAGAACGATTGTCAAGGAACATGTATGAAGGGCACACAGATAAAGCCAAAGGTAGTTAGGATTGAGGGTGGGTGGCAGGGATGTGTGGGGAGGCAGGGCATGGTGGGGTGACAATGGAGATAAGTGTACTTGAACAGCAATAAAATAAATTAGTTTTAAAAAGATAGAAATTGGAAATCTATTTGAAAAGTTAATATCAGACAACTTCCATAATTTGGCAAAAGAAATAGCATGCAAGGCAAGGAAACACAGAGTCCCAATCAAATTGGACCCAAAGAGGATGACACCAAGACACATGATATTTAAAATTCCAAGGATTAAATATAAAGAGAGAATCTTACCAGCATCAAGAGAAAAACAGAGAGTTCCCTACAAACCAATTCCCACAAGACTGTCAGCTGATTTCTCAAAAGAAACTTTGCATGGTAGAAGGTCCTGGAAAGAAGTGTTCAATTTGATGAAAAGTAGGGACCTGCAACCTAGATTACTCTATCCAGCAAAGCTGTTGTTTAGAATGAAAGAGAAGATAAAGTGCTTCTCAGAGAAGGTAAAGCTAAAGGAATTTTCATCACCAAACTATTATTACATGAAATGTTACAGGCTCTTATTTAAGAAAAAGATCAAAATTATGAACATTAAAGTGACAATAAATCCACAACTATCAACAACTGAACATAAAAAATGAAAACAAACTAAACAACCGGAACAGGAACAGAATCATAGGTATGGGGATCATTGGGAGGGGGGAGGGGGAGAATGGCGAAAATGGTGCAGTGACTAAGAAGCATAATTGGTAGGAAAAAATAGGGGGGTGTTAAATATAGTATGGGAAAGGGATAATCCAAAGAACTTTCACGTATGACCTATGGACATGAACTAAGGAGAGGATTGCTGGAGGGAAGGGGTTACTCGGTAGAGGACAACTGACAACTGTAACAGTTTAATCAATAAAATATACTTTAAAAAAGATCAACAAAATTGACAAACTGTTAGCAAACTCTCTTAGAAAAAGCAAGAAGACTCTCATTACTAAAATCAGGAACAAAATTGGGGATATCACTACTGAACTTACAGAAATAAAGAGGATTATAAGGGAATATTATAAATAACTACATGTTCACACATTAGATAACCTACAAGAAATAGACATTTTCTAAAAAGATATACTATACTGAAACTAAATCAAGAAGTTGATAATTGGAATGGATCTATATTAAGTAAAAACACTGAAGTGGTAATCAAGAAAACTTCAAAAAGAAAAGCCAAGGCCCAGACAGTTTTACTAGTTCATTCTACCAAACTTGAAGAAAAATAATCAACAAACCCTTAATATTCTTCCAAAAGTAGAAGACAGAACACTTATTAATACATTCTATGATGTGAGCATTACCCTGATATATAAAAAAAAAAAAAAAACAGATAAAAACATTACAAAAACAACCCTATGGGACAATATTCCTTATGGATATAAGCACAAAATTTCTTTACAAGATACTACCAAAATAATCCAGCATCATATATAAAGGATACCATTATGAAGTGAAATTCACTCCAGGAATGCAAAGCTGGTTCAACATCTGAAAGCTCAGTCAATTTTCAGATGTCAAACTATAAAATGTCATATTAAAAGAGTAAAAGGAAAACACTTGATCATCTCACTAGACCCAGAGACTGCATTTGACAAAATGGGGACTTTGTCAACCTAATAAGGATATACCCAAATGTAACTATAGCTTACATTATATATCATGGATAAAGATTCAATGCTTTTTTCTTAAGATTGGAAACAAGACAAGAGTGCTTAATGCCCATACTTTTATTTAATATTGTACTAGAAGTCTAGGTAGGGCAATTAGGAACAAAGAAAAAAAAAGTAAAGACATCTAGATTGGAAGGAAGAAGTGATTCTATCTCTGTTCATAGATTACATGATCTTTTATGTAATATTTTAAGGTATCCACACTGAAAAAAAGTTTTAAAACTAATAAATTTATTCAGAAAGGCTACAAAATATAATATCAATATACAAAGTGAGTTATATTTCCATACACTAGGAATGGACTATGTGAAAACAAAAATTAAGAAAGTGATTCAACTTTCAATAGCGTCAAAAAAGAATAGAATATGAGAATAAGTCTAACCAAAGAAAGCACAAGATTTGTACACAGAAAAATAAAAAAAAAACATTGTTTAACATAATTAAAAAAGACATAAATAAATGTAAAGATAGACTGTGTTCATGGATTGGAAGACTTTGTGTTGTTTAATTGGCAATTCTTCCCGATCTGACCTGCAGATTCATTGCAATCCCTATCAAAACTCCAGGTGACATCTTTTCAGAACTTGACAAACTGATACCAAAATCCTTATGAACATCCAAAGTAACCCAGAATAGCCAAAATGATCATGAAAAAAGAAGTAGAAAGTTGGAGGCCTCACAGTTCTCTATTTCCAAATTGATTACAAAGCTACAGTAATTAAGACAGTGTGGTACTGTCATAAGGCTTAGACATATAGATCAATAAAACATAGTTGAGAGTCTAGAACTAAACCCACACATTTATGGTCCATACATTTTCAACAAATGTGCCGAGACAATTTGATAGGGAAAGAATAGTTTTTCAAGAAATGGTGCTATATCAACTGGACATCTACATGCAAAAGAATTAATTTGGGCCCTTATTCAAATGATTTAAAAACTCAAAGTGAATCATACTTTTGAGTGTAAGAGCTAAGCCTATAAAACTCATAGAAATAAAAATAGGAGTAAATATTTGTTACCATATGTTAGGGAATGGTTTCCTGGAGATGACACCAAAAGCATAGTCATTGAAAGATAAAACAGATGAACTGAACTTAAAGTAAAAAAAATTATGATTCAAAGGATACCATCCAGGAAGTTAAAAGGAAATCCTCAGAATGGGAGAAAATATTTGCAAATCATATATATGATAAGGGCTTGTATTCAGAATGTATAATGGTATCTTATGAGTCAACAAAAAAAAAAGCAAATAACCTAATGCTAATTCTAAAATGTGAAAATATTTTAGGTTTTTGGTTGCTTAAAATTTATTTATTTATTTATTTACTTATTTTAGAGAGAGAGGGAGGGAGGAAGAGAGTGAGAGAAAGAGAGAGAAACAAATCAATTTGTTGTTCCACCTATCTATGAATTCATTGGTTGATTCCTATATATGAGCCCTGACTGCAGATCAAACCCACAACCTTGGCACATTGGGACAATTCTCCAACCAACTGAGATACCTGGCCAGGGCTGGGTAAATGTTTTGAATAGATATTTATCATTAAAGAAGATACACAGGAGGGAAGATGGCAGCATGGTAAGAGGACGCACATCTCTTTGCCTCCCACACATAGGTCTTAAACCGGGACATTTTTCAATGCAGCACAGCAAACAGACACCAGAAACACAGCATATTTGAAAACAGATTATCGAAAATTGCAGTGGACGTTGAAAAACCGGACGGTAAGGAGAGTACTCCGGCGGTGCGGAGAACAGGGCGGGGGCTGAGAAACCGGGCCAGGGCTGGCCGTAAGTCTCAGGGGAGGGAGCTGGGACATCGCGCCCTGGGCAGCTCCCTGGCACGCCAACATAAACCTGGTCGCTTGAAATCTCACAGACAGGAGCTAAGATCTCATAGCCCCGGGAGAATCAAACGCGGGAGCTGGAGCGCGCGCCTAGGTCTGCGCCCACACGACACTGAAAAACCAGCCGCTCCCTGATCAGCCAAGCAGGGAGCCGGCAGCTCCTTTGTCTGCTCCCTCGCAACATTGTAAACGGCAGCTAGGGGATCGGTGCATCAGCGCGCCCAGGGAGACCCGGCGGGACAGGACGCGCAGTCGCTGGACACCATAGGGGGTGAACCGCGTTTGTGGGACACTTGGATCCTGTGCAAGGAAGACTCAGGGAACATCGGGGCTTGTGGGCGCCCAAACGACATTGAAAAACCAGCCGCTCCCTGATCAGCCAAGCAGGGACCCGGAAGCTCCTTGGTCTGCACCCGCGCAACATTGTAAACAGCGGCTAGGGGATCGGCGCATTAGCGCGCCCAGGGAGACCCGGCGGGACAGGGCGCGCAGTCGCTGGGCACCAAAGGGGTTGAACCATGTCGGTGGGACAGTTGGAACCTGTGCAAGGAAGACTCAGAGAACATCGGGGCTTGTGGGCGCACGACCACAGTTCGCGCCTGGGTCCCTGGGCAGAGAATCTAGAGACACCTCTGAGGACAGTGGGCCAGAGAAAACTGAATGCTGAACAAGGGAAAAATAAAAAAATAAAAATAATACGGTCACCCCTCGGCCACTG